>WYDI02031600.1:4259-25518 GCA_009867235.2 Psittacus erithacus
GACGGGCACAGCTACGCCTGCCGAGTGCGCCACCGCAGCCTGGGCACCCGCAGCCTCCTCATCCCATGGGGTAGGTAGCACCCATGGGAATGGGGCACAGGTTGCAGGTGGCAGCCACTGGCCCTGCGAGGGGCAGCTCCAGCTTGGTGCTGCCACAGTCACAGGGCCACCCTCTTCTATTTCTGTCCTAGAAAACCTCAGCGCAGCTCCAACCATCAGCATCATCATCACAGTGCTGCTCCTTGTGGTCATAGCCTTTGCTGGGGGGGTTTGGTGGTGGAAGTGCAGGTGAGGTCTCCCTTCCACCAGCTGCTCCTGGTGTCATGGGCAGATGGGTAAGGCCAGGAGCTGCAGCAGTAGCAGCTCTACACAGATGAATCTCCCCAGTCCTGAGTTCATGGTGCCTCCCTCCTTGCAGGAAAGGTGCCGAGGCCACACAGGAGACCCAGGAATTCGCCATTTGAGACCCGGCTGCCCACTCAGCAATGACATCCTCACCACCAGCTCTCCATGCTTATGTCCCATCCCTGATGCATCAGCAACAACAGGGGTTTGCTCTGGAAAATCACTACATTAAACAGCTACAAACTTCCCCAGCTGCACATGGCTCCTGTGCTTCTCACCCTCCTTCCCCCTCATGAAGTCACCTGAGGAAATCATCAGTGCACCTCAGTGACCCCATATTATGGCCAGGAAGACTATCCCTTTTTGTGGACACTGGCTGATCTCCCCAGCACATCAGGAGGAGCAATTCATCCGCCAACCTCTCCCACATCTCGGCGTCTCTGTGGACAGTGTCTGTCCCTAACCCTGACCCAGGCCAGACCAGCGTGGGGACACTGAGTGTCATGGGGGACGGAGCAGGCCACAAAACAGGGAGAGATGGAAGAATTTGAGCTGTTTCACTGGGGACAGACGGGGGAGGGGAGGACACAAGTGGCATCTCCAATCTCCTGACACAGGGAGGTGTTTTAAGCAGTTGCAAAGCTGCTCCAGCTCCAGTGCTGATCTCATCCTCTGTCCAGGCTGGTCTTGGGTGGGGATCTCCTCCACTTCTAACTCCTGCCCCTGCAAAAGCTGGAGTGATGGGGAACAGTCACCCTCCCAGTAAGCCTGACACCTATGAAAAGCCATGCTGAGGCTCTGGGGAACTCTGTATTTGAGTGACATGCTCCCAAGAAGGGGGCGCAGCACACTGACCTTGCCTCGCTACCAGATGCTCACCAAGCTGCTCTATTACTGCCTTTCCTCAACTGGGCAAAGGAGGAGAAAATATGACAAAAGGCTCATGGGTCAAGATAAGGACAGGGAGGTCACTCAGCAGTTACCATCACAGGCAAAATAGACTTGGTTTGGGGAAATTAACTTAATCTATTGCCAATCAAAATCAGAGTAGGAGAATGAGAAATAAAAACAAAACCAAAACCACCTTCCCCTCCCTGCTGCCTCTCTTATTCCTGAGCTCAGCTTCACTGTTCACTTCTCTATTTCCTCCTCCCACGTGGTGGAGTGGGCTTGAGGAATGTGGATTGCCATCATTTTATTATGCATCATCACTGTTGCTCATTTCTCTCCACCCTGCTCCAGCATGGGGTCCCATCCATAGCAGACGGCCCTTCATGAGCTTCCCCAACATGGGTCCTTTCCACTGGGTGCAGTCCTTCAGGAGTGGACTGCTTCAGCACAGGTCCCCTGTGGGGTCACAATTCCTGCCAGAAGATCTGCTCCAGTGTGGGGTGCTCTTCAGAGGACCACAGGTATTCAGACTCCCAGAGCCACATGTCCTCTTTCATGGATGAGCAGCTCAAAGGGTTTGTGTAGATTTGAGAGCCCTAGGGCTGGGGCTTTCATTATAGTCTCTTTAATGCCATCAGAATTTCCCCTGAATTCCGGAGTCCATTCTAGCAGTTCTTCAGGACCTTCGGTTGCCACATGTAATGGTTTTGCAATTAAACCGAAATTCGGAATGCAAAGGCAATACTATCTGGCCATCCCTAGAAATTCCCCTAGTTCTCTTTTAGATTGCAGGGAATGTAGGGGAAGTAGAGGGATTGTCTATAAATGGCTTCTTTTCTGTCATTTCCCAATTTTCATGCTTCCTGGGAAACCTCAAATCTGAGAGAAATTACAGTCTGTTTTGCAAACAGTACTTTCTTTTCTGACAATACCCAACCATTCATATGAAATTTAGGAGACTAACAGTCTTTTCTTTGCATATTTTAGCGGTATCTACCCCAGTAAAATATCATCAGCATACTGCAGGGGGGTTATTTGTCTTTCCTTAACCAGCCACTGATCCAGCTCCTTAGTCAGGATTGTTCTAAAGATGATCAGGCTGGTTTTGAATCCTTGTGGATTCAATACAATCTAGTAGAGCTGAGTCCTCTTCCCAGTTAATGAGTCCTCATTCAAAGGCAAAAATCTTTTGACTGCTTTTCTCCAGAGGTATGCAAAAGAAAGCATCTTTTATGTCTAAAACAGAGAAATATACGTTTGATTTTTTAATGGTGATTAACAATGTATATGGATTAGGGCCCAGTGGGTTCATGTCCTCTACTAACTGATTTACTGCTTTCAAGTCTTGAACCAGTCTGTATCTTCATTATGCAGCTTTTCACTGGAAGGATGGGAATATTATGTTTGGATTGACAATGTCTCAAAAGTCCATATTTAAAGAAATTATTCACAATTGATTCCAAAGCTTTTCTGGCTTCCCTACTGATAGGGTGTTGTTTCCTTCTAACTGGCCAAACGCCTGATTTTAATTCAATTTTTACCAGTTCAATATTTCTCTCTTTCCCCAATTTTTCAGTTGCCCATCCAAACAGGAGTACCTGCATTCCTAATTTCTTCTGAAACGATTTTGAACTGTTCTCTGTTTCTGTCTGTAATAAATGTATTTGAGGTTGCCAAGCATTAGCTTTAGAGAAGTTAACTTTTAGTTGGAACTTTCAGTTTTCGAAGTTAATTTGTGCTCCTGATTTATGTGATAAATCGCATCCTAGAAGCATCATTGGGCACTCTGGTAAGTACAAAAAATCATGCGTTACTGTCTTTTGTCCAATTTTGCATATCAATGGTTTTAAGAATGGTTTAACCTCTTGCTTTACCTTGGCTTCAACAACAGACATATTTAACAAATTTACACAAGAGTCCTTTACAAGTATTTATAACAGAATATTGTGCTCCCATATCTACTAAAAACCTAAGAGTTTCATTCCCCAATTTTACTGGAACCAGGGGCTCAGGTGGGAAGATCTCTTTTTCTGCCCCAGTTCCCCGTCATTAATATTCAGTTTCCATCATGAGTAAATCAGCTTCAGGACGTAATTCCTGAGGCTTGCTAATTCCTTTAACTTTTGGACACTCATTTTTCCAGTGTCCTTGCTCTTTGTAAATGGCACATTGACTGATTCCTTGGGATCCTATCATATTTCCATATGCTATTCCACTGCCTCTTCTTCCTTTCCCCCCAGGAAACCCTTTACCTCAAGTTGATGCACAGGCTTGGGCAAATGCAGCTGCCAAGATTGCAGTTTTTTGTTTTCTGTCTTTTAACTTCTCTTTTTCTATCACCTTTTTCTCTTCTTTTTCTCAATTGTTATAAATTTTATTTTCAATGTCAATCAATTGTGATATGGTGACAAGTATCCCGTCCTGGGCCTACAGGCTGGCAAAGACAAGCCAGTAGTACAGGGTTTTGCTGCTCTCAGGTTCTCCCTATTGCATAGGACTAAAATTATAGCTCGCTCTGTCATTCCCATTATGACTATTCCCACTGTGTGGAGCTACCAACATTTGTGCACTTTCATCACTCGATTTCAAACACCTTTTTTCAGTGCTACGTGCTGAACAACAGCATGAATCTGTATCCCTATCATCATCTTCATCATTACATTAGAAACAGAACTTCACAATTTCTTCGAGTTTCACAATCATTTTTTACAGTAAAGAATAAATCAACATAAGCTACTTCATCCCATTTGTCTTATACTGACAAAACAACATCAATTGTAAAATAGTGTTATACCGTAATGACCCTTTCTCAGGCCATTTTTTTCCCCATCTTCCAACTTATATGTAAATAATGGCCACCACTTCTATGTAAATGGCCACCACTTACTACAATATTAGCAACAGCATTAACAAGCTGTTCCTTTGTTAATGCATTTCCCCCAAATTTTCCCCAGTGTTTCACAATACACCCAAGAGGAGAGCAAGGATCCTTTTAGATGGCTGAGTTCCCATATTTTTACCCCCAAACAACATTTTGATCCACAACTCCAGTTGTCACTGTCAAACATACATGAATTTTATCTACTTTATCAACTGTTGTCCAAAAAGTGGATTTGTACCTGGTGTGCAGTAACCCAATTCCACACGCTCAGGAGAGATGCTGTGTTTATTCAGGCCTGGGTGCTCAGTGGTCTGTTCCACAAATCAAGCACACCAACAGCAAGTTTCAGTGCTCTTTTATAGTCAAACCTCACACCCGCTACATAGAGAGTCAGGCCCTCCCAGGAGACACTTGAGCCTTGCTCTCCCCTTCTGCCTTTTCTCCAGCACAGGCACTGCTTGCAGGTGCTCTCAGGTTTCAGGACACGTCTCCCACATAGGGACCGCAGCCAGATTGCTCAGCACATGGATTTGTTAAAAAAAAAAAAAAAGAAAGAAAAAATCCTATCACAGAATCATAGAATGGTTGCAGTTGGAAAGGACCTTAAAGATCATCTACTGTCAATCCCCTGCCCCGCTGTGTTATGCTGGCTTGATCACGCGTCAGTTTATCAGACACTGGGAATTACTGTGCAGAAGACAGTTGTGTTCAGCAGTATTGTCAGTAGCCAGGATACTGAAAGGTCCTGGGTTTTAAACACAAAGTAATGTTATTTTTGCTAAGTATTCAGAAAATAATTTTTCAATGTCTGAGAGAATGCACTGGTGAACAAGGGAAGAGCCAGAGTGAATAATGATGGGGTAGGATGCTAGCTGAAGGCATTGCTTGATCTTAATGCCAGACTTATCTGTACCTAGAGGTTGAAGCCAAATAATGGACAAATTCCAGATTTGCTAAAATCTGGAGCTATCTAAAACTCAATTGATTATTTCTGCAGGGAAAAAAACAGGTTTAGGGGGTTTGCTTTTGGTGTGAGCCACTATCAAACTTAAACTGCTAGTGCTTCTCCTCAAGGAATGGGCTGTAAATATTTCATACCACCCAGCTGCTTCTAACTTGAACAAATGTAAATTAAAACTTTTGGAGAGCATTATTATTCACCTTGCTCAGCCATATCTTCTTCACTGGTATGGAAAGTGGGTTTATTCAACCTACACATGCAAGGTTTGGCAAGCACTAGCAGATAGGAGTTAATGGGGTTTAGCTGCTAACAATCCTCTTGGCAGCTGTCAAGTTTCTTACTCCTAGTTCAGGTATTCTTACTACCAGTTCAGGCTTTCTTACTGGTTCAGGATTCTGCTGTGCAGTATGGAGGGCAATGCTCAATAGCATGGCAATGTGAAACACTTCCAAAATAAAATTGGGAATAATAAAATGAATTAAAATTATGATAAATTAAAATGAAGATAAAATGCAAAAGAATATTATGCGTATTATATAGATATTATATATCACATATATCATACATATCACATATATCACATATATCATATATATTACATATTACAAGTGTTTTTATATATGTATACGTGTGTGTGTATATATATATATAAAATATCTGATTTTCAAAATAATTTGGAAAATTGCCTGACTGGAGCCAACTGAGGGACATAAAGTAGTCAAGTAAAAAGCAATTTCAGGTAATCTCTGGATGAACCAATTCACTGTCTCAGTTAATGTGGCAGATCATGAATGGAGGCAGCTGGAAAGCCACAGCATATTAGTTTCAGCTAATTCTATTACAGAAAAGGGAACAAGAGGCCTCAATCTCCAGCAGGACAGGAAGGGCAGCTGCAGGAACTCATTCGCCCCTATAAGCGCCTCCAGAAGTTTTTGGGGCACCCTAATGAAGCAGAGGAGCTTAGAACCAGTGCCAGAAGCTTTGTACCAAGTGTCTGTATGTCAGAGCAGAGGTCCTCTCACACAAGTCAGTCAGGAGCTGAGGATGGTGTAAAACTGAGATTAGCTAAGAATGGAAAAGGTATGGAGCTGTGTTAACCAAGCAGCTAGCTGCAGATGATTTCCATGTGGTGAACAGTTCTTAGCGTAGGTTGGAGTACTGACATGCGCGTTGCAAGTTTCTATGCCAAGGGGCACATAGTAAAAGACCTCAATTTACATAGCTCCATGAAACCTTTCGCTTCTTATTATCAAATATATAGAAGACCTCCAGAGATGAAGAGGCACAATGATTTACAGGTCAGTTTAGAAATACATGCGTCAGAGACAGAAGTAATACCAACTTCAGAAAGGAAGTGGTGGAATCTTGTTTTCCTTAATTCAGATTTCAAAATAAGGCAAGGAATCAGAAGGATGTTTTGTAACTGTCAAGCCTGTTTGAAAACACAGAGCCATGCTGCATCATCTGTCCTGGGAAGACATAGAGACATGATAACACAATCTAACCATTTTGCAGAGTACAGAATGATCAGACCTCTGTGGACCTCATTGTCATCACGTCATTTCTCTCTTCCTCTCTCTTTCTGTATGTATGTAAATAGAAAAAGTATGCATATAAAAATACTGAAAATACCAATCTTCCAGCCTCATACCAAAGCAAGAAAATCTCCCCCTTTGGGTGGGATAGCCTGCAACTTCAGTCTTTGTTTCTTCTTTTTTGTGAAATATCTCTTGCTGGCAGGCATGGCAGGCAGAACTCTTGAGAGACCATGGTACTGGCATGCCTGGGGACTGACACCAACAAAATAGAAGCTTATGAGCTCGAGAGAAAAACCTTTATTGTAAAACAAATTAACCAGTGGACATTACAAACTGAAAAGATTCAAAAGTACCAGGTCTGTGAACCTTTTACCCCTCATTCAAACAATGGTCTCTGAATGCTTTTAAAACCTTCTCACCACTGGCAGTGTATCAGCAGCTGGCTGAAAACCACTAGCTGCAGAGCCAGACACAAACCCCATGGGAGTTGGAAGATCAAAGAAAGTTCAAAGACTAGGTATTCGGGCTCTGATCCAGCCATGTCCTACAGCCATACTAGTGACCTTGAGAAAGGACAAGCCCCAAACACTAATAATTAAGGTTTCCTAAGCCATCAGTTTCTCCCAGATGGTCATTAATCCTCAGAAAATGTGTGCTGTGCCTCAGTTGTTAATGCCTAATTAGCCCCATAATGGCAGCACCTCTGCCACAGCTACAGGTTTGCTGTTCCCCCTTAAATGTATAGAAAACCCTGATACTTCTCAGTCGAGGCATATGCTTCCCAAGAAGTACAGCAGACTGTAGCCTATCAGTCACACTACCGTTACTGGGAAAAAAGATCCCTGTGGAATATAGATAGGTCAGATGACACTTCATACAGCTTCAGGAAATGCATTAGCTGTTAAAAACCTGCTGATCCTAAGACTGTAGAAGCATTCCAGATCCCTGCATGCAATGCTGCCTTGAAAGCTGCAATGCAGAGGACTGCCCGCTTTAGTGACTTTTCTTGCAAAATGTGCTTTCCCAGAACTTCCTCAGCTGTTGCACATCATGTGACTTTCCAGGATTCCTGAAAATGGTGCCTGTCACCAAACTGATCACAGCAGCAACAAGCAACCATGACTAAGTAGTTAATAATGGATTTTCGCTTCACTAGCAGTGGATGACCCAAGTCTTACCTCCTGCATCCATGATAACTGGTGATCCTTCTAGCCATGAAGCACAGTGAAGGCACTGATAATTCGCAACAGGGAGGGGATATTTTGACCCCCATTTTAGACAGAAGGAGATAAAGCAAAGAGGGAGCCCCCTCTCCATTCATCCATGCTGGACAAATTTCTTTATTGCCTTCTCTATTTCATTATTTTCTGGTGCTCTAGAAACCTCTCTGAGAGAGAGGCGGAGAGGATGCTCTGTGCTTGCATGGGCTGTCTGCAGCGCAGTCCAGGAGCTGAAGTGCTGGGAAAGGTTGCAGGAGCTGTTTCAATCATGCTTTAAAATTACTTGTTCCAGATTTTTGCTTCTGTAAACAGCCTTAAAATTTTAATAACCAACTCCAAATTTGACAAAAGATAATTTCTCTCTGAAAGATAGAGATAAGCTAAATATGCACTGTTCCTGTTTCTCCCACCAGCATAGATATCATGATCAAAACGCCCAGCAAGTTACTCAAGCAGGCTTGTTCCCTAATTGTTCTCTCACGCTTTCCTGACTTATTTTGAAGGTAGAATTAGAAGGTCCTGAACTCTGTGTTCAAGGCCACAGCAACTTTCAGGACAATCTTGATATGTACCAGGAAAAGAAGGGTCAGTAATCCACCCGGCACCTATTAATCCTTTGCCATTGCTATCTACCTCAGTTTAGCCCTTTTTTGTTTTAATCCCTAGATGATTCCAGTCCACCAGCATGAAGCATTGGCATGTTTATTTTAGCTTGTAGCAATGTGGCATCTGGAATCACTTGGCTGCATGCACCACATCACCTTCCAACAGCTCAGACCCGTAAACATGGCCTGTACAGCTTGCTTGGGATGTTTCCCTGTTTACATCTTATTTCAGCTTCACCTTTGCTACCTACTCACCACTGCATTAGCACTGCAGTTCCTATGCGCCTGTGCTTTTGCAAGTGGGGTGTGCCTACTATTTAAAAGTTATGGTCCCCCAGGCCACATGGACCACTTGGGATGGCACTGTATAGGCAAAGCGATGGAGGGCAGCAGCTCTGCTGTGGAAGCCTGGGATCAAGGTCTCTTTTCACTGGGGGTGGCAGCTTGACACCTAGAAGTTGCTTTTCGCTGCCATAGCAATTTCTGGCTTTCACAAAGTGCCGGAAAGAGCAATGATGTCTGCAAAAGAAAAAGCAGCATTTAAAATGGCAGCAGTCAAAATGAAAGTAGGTAGCGGCTCTAGCAACCATAATTTTGGGAGCTGCACAGATGGATTTGAATAACAAAGTAAAGATGAAATCTGAAGATCTCTCTGTCTTCCTTCTCTCTCTTCATCCCATCCTTCCTCTCCCAATTCCCCCAAGCCAGAACAATCTGATCATTCATGCTAATTCATAAACTGATTCAGCTCATTGCTTGGGAATTTTCCTTGCAGGTGACAGAGGTCACCTTAAGTCAACTATCAGATTCACTGTGATAAAAGGCTGTTTGGAAACTGAATTACCAATTTTCAGGGTCTGGGATCTGGGTATTTGGTTTCCTTTGTGGGCTGGGACTTGTCTATTTACTTCTTTTTTTGTTTTGGTTGGTTTTAATTTCTTTTGAAGTTCTGTGTATAAGGCCTGAAACAGAAAAGGACTTCAGAAATATATACAGTAATAGCAATAGCATGTTAAATTTTAATCCTCGCAGCTGTGATAAACAGAGAAAGAGCATCCAACTCGTTCTCTCAATTTGCATTAAGTGTATTGATGCTGACAAACTGTTTCTCTGGGTTGACTGTTTCTCTGTGCTTGTTGTGTAGAAGAAATGGCAGAAACTACTCTTCTTCTAAAACCTCCTTTGGCTATTTTCAAAGTCATCAGGCAGTCTCTTTATTCTCCAGAATGAGTTTTAACACTTTGAAAAAGAGTGGGTTTTGGTATTTTTGTTTTCTCTGACATAGGCTTAATATATGGGATTTTAAAGAAGATTTTAAGTTCATTTTCACCTAGCCTGTAGGTCGTGAATTTTCTCTGGTCTACTTGTTCATCTAAACTTTTCATTAGCTTCGATGGAACTGAAATTAGGTTTGGAAAGTATCTGTCTTACATTTAAAACCTGTTCAAGCCTACCAACTTTACCCTAAACCCCACCTTAGCAGTCCTTGGAGCAAACAGTTGAGTCCTAAGACATCACATTCACAGCCACCTACACTATCAGATGGAACTTTCTGAATCTGGATATCCAGGTAGAAACCTGGGAGCTTTTCTCCCAGGCGAGCTGATCCACACCACACTGATACAGAAGAATTGGATACCACCATTTTAAGGAACTCTTTATAAAATGGTGAGAAGCCAAAGACAGCCTGTGGCCCAGACCTTGGTACAAAATAGCACAGGTCTGCCAGACTGTCCACTAGATGGAAGTGTTATACGGTACCTGCGCAGTGCATGTACAGAATTGCCCCTTGGAAAACTTGAGAGGCCACAAAAATCCAACTCGAAGTCCCTTACTGTCCCACTTCCCCTGCCACCAGTTCCCTCAGCTTGAGCAGAGTGCAGTGAGGGGCACTTGCACTGCACTGGAGGCACTCACATGCCCACAGCTGGCACACTGCTGGACTGTCTATCCTGATATGTTCCAGTACCTGCGCACAGACTCAGGTACTGCTGCAGGGACAACAGTCAGTGAAAATGAAACAGAACACTATGTATATTTTTTTTTGCAGCTTTTCCTGCTACAGCCATCACCTGAAATCCCAGACACAGCTTGTTCCCCTTTCGTCTGTTTTGGCCATCCTCTTCCTGTTGTTTCTTTATTCCTGACCTCTTTCTTTTTTTCCTCTTGTCTGAACATTGTCTTCATAAACATTGTCTTCATTATTACAGCCACCTCTGGGACCTGAACAGTTGCTCCTTCTGCCATAAATGCCCTGTGCTCTCCTGGCATGTTCTGTGTTCTGTACTACAATTATTTTTCCTTTTTGGTAATCCTTCCAGAAAAACTTGGCTCTTTGAGACATTGCTCTTACCTTTGTCTCCTTGTTAATAATCTCCACACCCTCCTTTTCCTGCACTCTTGTCTCAGGTCTGGTCATGCTTACCTTCAATTGGAAATGCCCTGAGGCTAGGGAGTATGTGTAATTTTCAAAAGGATGATTAAATCTCATTTCTCTGAAGAAATTACAGTTAGCAATGTTCTCAAGAAGCCAAGCAAATGCATGATGCTATAGGGAGAGGGAAGAATTACTACATAACATTTTTGCCTTTTCAAAAACAGTCTCAAAGCTTATTTTTGTCCAGAATCTGGATAAACCCATTATAATCTTATGCTGTCTTTACTACTAAAATAAAATTAAATAAACATTTGATTCCTGCTTGTGGCAAGTTATCACATCAGTTTCTTTACACCAGAAGAACGCTATGTGCTGCTAAAACAGCGCTTAAAACAATAAAGTGTCATATAAACAAAGGAAACAAATAAGTGTCATATAACTGGAAAAAATATAGGATCAACAGCCGTACCCATGTGCAATTGCCACCATCATTGAGCTAATGCAGTCTTCCTGTTATAAATACTATTTCCTTAGTTATTGGCAGGACAAATGCAACTGTCAGAGAGAGGAGCATTAAGCAATAGGTCGCAATGTTCAGTGTTTGTAAAACACTCTGAAGGCTCACTGTGTGCTAGTAAAAAGGCTTGTCCTCATCACAGGTAATGAGGACTAACTTCAGTGACTTTGCATGAAGTACCTTGCACCCACAAGCTTCTTTCCCTTGGATTTTTATTTTTTAATAAGTAAATATTTGGAGGAATCATTTGGCACTTGCATATATGATTAAACCCATTTATAGTGATGCAAGGCCTACCGGCTTTCAACAAAGTAGGTGTGGAATCCTCTCTGTCACTCACTGGTCAGGTCCTCCCATGCTGCCCTGCTGAACCCTGGCTTTTCACCTGTGTTCCCTCTGTGATGACAGGTTCTCCAGGCAGCTGCAGCTTCCCTCTCCGGGTATGCAACAAGGTTTGTCCTCTCTGATGTTCGCTTTCCCACCTTCCAGTACTTTGGGCTGCCTGACAGCTTCAGGGAGACCTGTCGTGGCAGCTGGGGCTGCAGGGAAGCGTGCCAGGGCAGGTGAGCCGCTTGCCCAGCTGCTCCTGCTGGTCCAGTGACAGGGAGACAGAGAAACAAGCGTGCCCTGAGATATTTATATAGCCTGAATATGTTCAAAAGCAAGGGTCATCCAGTGAAGTGTTTGAAGTGGGAATACAAGGAATGTAAACATACAGGAGAAAGAATTATGGCAGGAGTTGAGCTGAGGGCTTTGATGACATAGCTCTAGTAAAGGAGATTGTGGTCAGCTCCAACTGTTTAATCTAAAGGTGGGGTGGAGCATTTTAAAGGTTTACTGGATAGCAAGCAGCATGAGGGGATGGCAGCAAAAAACCTGAATAAAACAGAAATTGAACCCTGCAAGTATAGTTGTATGGGATCAGTCTTAATGGAGACATCATCTGTCTGCCAGGAGGAAAAGGAAAGGGCAACCTCAGCATCTATTTCTCAAAACACTCTGGTTCCATCCAGTCTTAGTTCATGTAGAATGTAAATAGTTTAGTAGAGCACAGACTCTTGAGGTAGGGGAATGACGAGGCCATAGAATAAAATCTTCCTGAGACGTCTCCAAGGGTATCTCACCAATCTCAGTTTTCTAAATAACTTTCTTAGTTCTCACTCTCACCTCAGATCTTCTCACTGGGAAATTACATTTTAACCAGAGCCTGAATAGCCATAATGACAGAAAAAAAATACAGTGAAGTTACAAACATGTAGAGCATCTTTTCAAGCGTGACAGATCTGGGATACATACGGGATAGCTGCATGGAAGATATGTTGAAATGGAAACAGGAGAATGCTGGCTATGTCTTGGCTTAGATGTAGGTTTTCATTTATGGTAGCACTTTTCCAGTGGACCTTTTTATTGTAAAGACAGAGTATAATTACCATATAATTTTCACTCATTACTGACTATAAGAATTGCAGGTATTCCAGTCAAGAATAGGACTGTGAAAATTTCTTTATTTGTGCTACATGTTGAATGATGTTACCCATCTAATAGCATGAATTTCTTCACAACAGGATGATAGATGATTGCAGTTCTTTGGATATGGTTTCACATCAGGCTACCTCTGGCTTCCAGTTCTCCCACTCCAACTGCAGATCTTTTTCCAGGTATGGTGATGAAAGGAGTAGCTTATACTTTGGCCAGCCTATAGTCTTCCCTGGAAGAAGAAGAAAGCAAAAATCTAATTCTATTTTTGTTCATATTTCTATTTTTGTTTGTATTTTTGCCAACAGTTTTCTTCTTTTTTGTGTGTGTGTGTTATTGACAGTCCAGCATCACATGGCAAGCCTTAGTCAGCTAGCAGAAGAAATCAGGCAGGTGTTAAGAAGAAGCATAGAATGGTTAGGGTCGGAAAGGACCTTAAGATCAAGTTCCAACCCCTCTGCCATGGGCAGAAGCGCCTCACCCTAGACCATGTCACCCAAGGCTCTGTGCAACCCGGCCTTGAGCATTGCCAGGGATGGAGCATTTACCTCTTCTTTAGGTAACCTGTGCCAGGGCCTCACCACCCTCACAGTAAAGAACTTCTGCCTTATCTCCAATCTGAACTTCCGTGTTTCAGTTTGAACCCATTCCCCCTTGTCCTATCACTACAATCCCTGATGAAAAGTCCCACTCCAGCATCCTTGTAGTCCCCTTCAGATACTGGAAGCTGCCCTGAGGTCTCCACACAACTTCTGTTATCCAGGGAAAGAAAATGCACCTGCTCTCTTGCAAGGACCTAATGGCCAGTCTGGGGGGCCAACACTATGGGTGCAGGCATCTAATCCCACAGATAATGCTTAGGAAAAGCTGTGACATGTCTGCTTTTATCTTTCTATGAAATGTAATGCTTATAGCAGCAAACAATTTGACTGCCGGGTATAAGCATGTGCTTCTAAAGTACTGCACTTCTGGGGTTTTTTTATCAGTGTAAATGTAGGCTCATTCTTGCTTTTTAAGCAAGGCTCTCTGAAGAAGGGAGCTGACTTTTGCTGTGCTCCAGTTAGAATCTCCAGAGACTAACTAGAGCTGTACCCGTAACTGGTGTGAACAGACACCTGCTTCGCAGCTTGTGAGTGTACACCCTGCACCAGTACACCCCTGCATCTGCTTTGCAGATACGCAAAAGCTTCACTGGAAAATAACTCAGACACATAAAGCTGCAGTAGCTACAGAAAGTACTCAGTTAAGGTCTAGTCGTTTAAATGGCTGCATTTAGCAAGGTGTAATTAACATGGGGGCTGTTCCTTTGTTTTCCTGAACCGTCTGGGGGGGCTCTGAACTGAGCAGTGAAGCATTTTATTATATTTTAATTGTGGATTTTATCACATCCAGTGAAAACGCTACCCATATCAACAAGTTAGTTATCCCTTTTTATACATTTGATGTTTTTATAGTTGCCTGGGTTGCTTTCTTTTCGATTTGGGGTTTTGGCTGTTCATGTTGTTGTTGGTGGTGGTTGTTTGTTTGTTTGTTTTATGGCAAGTGTTTTTAATCAGTTCTGGAAAGGCAACACTACAGAGATCAATATCAAAGGACAAATAAGGACAAATAAGACTATTTATTCTAAACAGGATATGGCCTCAGTTACCAGCTGCTGACATTAACCACAAGGATACATTTTGCTTTTATCGAACATTTTAACTAGGAATAATAGGAATTTAATAGGAATTCAATGTATTAGTAATTAATACAGGAATTACAGCAGATGTCAGTAAGATCTGTGAATTCCCAAATGCGTAAATAGAAATAACATTCTCCCCAAAACAATACCTTTCTGTTCCATAACTCATTAGTTCAGTGCTAAAAGCACAGACCAATTCAGCTGGGTTCTGGGTCACACCCTGTCTCTTATACTGCTACCAGTGAGCTGGCTGCTCGAGAGCTTTGTCCCCATGCGCTGTGACCTCTCTGTGTGCTTCTTGCTTCTCAACCAGCCCACACAGCTTCACCACCCTTCTGAGTTTTCTTTTGCAAACTTGATGCTCGTCATTGAGTGCCCTTAATATAGCAGAGGAAAATAACAGTGAGCTCAGATCTACTGTGAATTCTTCAGTTGATTAGCTTTTAAATCGATGAAATTAATTCCACAGTTACTTTGGGGCATTTCTGAAGTTTTTCCTTAATTGTAAAAACTAGAAAACACCTAGAAAATGCCTCAGTGCCTAAGAAATGGGAATACTGTGTTCAGAACAGAGCTAAATGAGTGAAAGACTAACAGCTATTTCTCACCTCGTTGAGGTATTTAACAGTGCAATGGGCATGTGAAGGATCATCAAGAGATGTAATTTACAGTTGGGCTTCCTTGATGTGGGGAAAATGTTCTATTTTTAACTTATGGGTCATCTATTGAGTGACATTAAGTCATGCAAAATAGATCAAATTCAGGACCAGATATGAGGTGTCACAGAAGTGTGCTTGCTTGAAAACAGAGAGAAACTTTTGGAAGTGACTTTCACATGAGCCTTGTCTTAAATCAAAAGCAGATCTGATGCACTTCCCAGAGGCTTGCTTTGTATTAGGAAAACTGGCACTGTCAGGAAGTTGTTCTAGTGAGGAAACCATCTGACTGAGAAATGCTGCTTCATTTGTTCTTCCAAGTTATTTCTTAAGCAAAAATGACAGAGAAGGAGGTGCCTGCAGCATCCTGTGATTCTGGCAAGTTGCAGGGGGTTGCAGAGACACTCTTCAAAGGCACCAAAGCTGTTGTGTCCCATTGGTGTTACAAAAGCATCCTCCCTGGCACCAAAACTGACCCACTGATTTTACTCATGTCAATCAACTGACTTCAGTAAAAATTCCTGCTGCGTGTAAGAGTGCAGCCAAAAGCAGGCTTTAGCTATGCCTGTCTCACTTCAGAGTTTATGAGAAGAGGGAAAATATATAAACTTCTTTTCTCACTGGTGGAAGTAAGTAGAAGTACAGAGAAAGCGAAATCTGTCCCAGCCAAAGTACGTGCTGCATTTCTGGATGTATACATCACTGTATTACTCTCCTGTAGGTGACCTTTGGCACTTGCATCCCTTTTGAGTTAGGGACAATTAAGGGGGGTGGGCAGGAGAGAGAGTGAGCAATAGCATTGCAGTGATCCGCTTGGTTATACTGGTACACCCCACTGACAGACTCTTGTTTTGTTTCAGTTTAAACATGTGCCTAAATGATTTCTCTAAAATAAAGCAGGCTTGGTTTACATTCAAATAAGGGCACGTTTACTTCATCAGAAAAGAAGTCAGTAATGGTAGCTCATTTACTGCTCCTCAATCAGGTATACAAACATAATTCACAAGGGAATATTGATGGTCAGGAATAAAGGCCTGGATGACTGTGACCAAAGGTGGTATGGGTGTGTTACTTTCCTTGTGCATTACAGCTATTGCAAAGACTTCATCAGATCAGGTTCTGAACAACTTGATCTAGTAGAAGATGTCCCTGCTCATTGCAGGGGGTTGGGCTTGATAACATTTGAAGGCCCCTTCCAACCTGCTATTCATTGGTTCATGTTCAGCAGCATGAAGTATAAACATCGTCCTTTACTGCAATTCAGTTAAGAAGAGGTCAGCCACTTGAGATGACCAGGCCCTTTCTGCAGACACACAGGAGCAGCTTCCTCTGGTGAATGAGGCCAAAGAAGAAAAACGCTGAAAAGCACGAGGGCGCAGCATGGTCCAGAGAATCTGTGGGTAGCTCTGAGGGAGGTGCTGGAGTTGCTGTGCAGGGGAGAGGAGGAGAAAGCAGGGAGAGGTCTGGGGGAGGTGTGGGAAAATCCTCCCTTCCTCTCTGGCTTGTTTCCCCCCCCAGCAGAGCAAGGAAGTATCCTGAGCATCTGCTCTGCGCTACGCCCAGCAGATGGTGTGCCAGACATACTGCTGCTTGGACCTTCCAGACGTTCCTCCTTTGCTGCTCCTGGCAGTGGGCCAAGTGCTTGTCAGGATGGATATCCAACTGCTCAGGTCAAGGAGAAATCCCTGCTCCCAAATCCAGCCCAGGCATTTCATCAAATGGCCAAAGCTAAGTCGCCTCTTTCTCCTGATGCTTAAACATCTTAAGACTTTGGTTTCATGACAACCATCTCTTAATATCTCTGCTCTTTTCTGGCAGGCCGGTGCCCTCTCCAGCAGCTTTTTGCCAGGAACTTGAGAGACTCTTGAAAATCAGTATTTTCAAGCCAGCTGAGCCTTTCAAGTTCTTATTTTGAAGCATGTTTTAAGAACAGTCATTTCCATACCTTATGCCAACATCTAGCCGGTCCCGAAGCGTCTTTACCCCTGAAGTTTTTCTTTTTTTCTTAAATAGAAAATGAGAGAAGAGTTTGGGGACTGCTTGCCAGGGCTTCGTATGGCTGTGTCAGGCCAGTTTAAAGATCTTTTCTTATTCTGATTTTGCTATAGCTAAGCCGTACACAAATGCAGCGGATAAAAGGAAAATGAAGGAATGACACTGTACCACCTTATTTTGAACTGATCCAAATTAAGATACAAAAAGAAAGGCATTTTTAAGGATTCTCATGTCTGCACAGGTAAGGTTGGCTTTCCACATTCATTCAGCAGGGATTATCAGAAAATTCAGCTTGTTTGAAGCTGATCATGCCTGCAGATACCTGAACATTTTGCAGCGTTGGACTAAAGCACCTACCTGCTTGGGGTTTGGACTCAGGTTAAATAAAACTAGCGTTGCATAGCATTGCAGGGCTATGTCTTCGCTGTAATATTTCCACTGGGGAAAAATTCTTCTGTGGGTCAACTACCACAAGAAGAAAGACTATCCAGCTTTATTTGAGTATTCAAGATGGTTCTTGTGTAATTCTACCACCTTGTGCTCAGTGGTTAGCTTTAAAATCACAGTAGAAAAGAAAGACTGTCTGCCTTCTCTACCTATTGTGTAAGGTTTATAGCACCACTGTGACGCCTCGAATCGTGAGTAACAGCTAAACCTTTACATTAATGGAGTCTGGGGACAGTGAACTGCACCAAAATGGGCAGTGGCCTCTGGCTGTGCCCAGGAAGAGGCTATGGGCACCAGCCAGGCTGTGCTAGTGCAGTCATTACAAGCTTTTATTATGCTGCATCATTACCTTGAACAATGATGGGAAACTTAGCTTTGACAAACCACTTCAGTTTTCTAAAACTGTGCAGTAATGCTTTTGAGATAGTTATTACAATATTTATAATTGCTGGTGGATATTTGCCTTTGTATCTTGGGCAATTTGTCAAAACAGCAAAGTGTTAAACTTAGCAACACCATGTTAGTTTTAAGAATGACCTTGAAAACAATTACCCAGTGAAGACACTTGTGCTATGATGAGCTGACCAACTCATCTCGATTAATTCCCAAAGCTGGTCAGGTATCACAATTTACTTGTAAACACAGCAATATTCAGGATGTGAACTGAAGCTCCATGTCCTGAGAGCATGTCATTACATGCAGATTTCAAGATTTCAGTTTCAGAAAGGGAGGAGCATGGGAGGGTAGCTAATTTGTTTGAGTCTGGAGTTGCAAAGAAAAACCTTAGTACAATGAAGGCTCAGAAAGCATGAGGTGCAAGAGAACAAGATAGTATTTACTACGTAAAAAAATCTTACTGATTAAACAGTTGCGCTATGTAGCAGCGGCAAACAAAAGAAAACATAAATAGCAAAAGATTTGAGAAGAAATCCTAATACTCCAAAACATAGTGTGGCAGAGAATATGAGAGGCAATGTTTTTATTTTTCTCACTTGGATTTAAAAAAGAACCAGGATGTTTAACCCCCCCAGATACATTCTAGGTTGTACAGTGACCTGATGGTTGTGGGGGTAGAGCAGCCTAAATGCAGTGTAAGAGAGTGAAGACACCTTTACATAAGAATCTAGCTTTATGGAAATAGCATTGAACTTTAATTTTCACATTAATTTCATCTGGAAGTGATGGGTTGCAGCTACTGCCATTTTAATGTGGGTATTTCTTGATAAATGCACAAAGGAGGCAGTTTTGAAGGCCACCAGAGCTTGAGCAGACCAGGAGCAGGAGACGGCATTGCCAGTTCATCTGAGTGTGGCTGAGGCAGGATTTTAGGGGGTGAAGTCCAACAAAGGTCCCCTGTCAGGCCTGGATCTCTGCCTCCCTGTCACTTGTCCACTGGTGTGTTTCAAGATATTCAGAGCTGGTGCAAGATTCCTGCCACAGAGCTGTAGTATGGTTTGAGTTGGAAGAAGAGGAGTTTGTTTATTTATGCATTCTTTATGATGTATTTTTCTGCCTTCCTAGCGTATTGGCTACTTCCAGGGACACCTGAGTTAAGGGATTAACAGGAACTCTGAGGAAATATTACTGATTTTAAATGACCCTCAGTGATACTCTATCTCCACTCCGTTCTTCATGAGATGCACCTCTCACTGAGGATACCTGTCAGGAGCACTTCTCAATATCCAAACCCAAACTGCACAATTCGTGATGAAGTAACTATCTCTCTTTGGGGTGCAAAACTAGAATTAGCCAACACAGCACATTTCCTGGGGAAAAAAAAAGCCAACCAAAACCCAAACCCAGCCAACCAAAAAACTCAACCAAATAGTAAATAATTGAAGTCTCAAGTTTCGGGTAGAAGTTAGAAATGAGAAAAGAAAGCTGATGCAGCAGTGTGAGGCAGGGTGCTCTCCTCCATGTCCTTATCTGCTGTCAGCCTACCAGTTCTCATATGGGGTAATGAAGGAAAAGTGTATTTCAATAGTTTCACAGGAATATGGGGTTGCCTGGAGGTTTTAGAGTCTTGCTGCCTTATGGTCTGAATTTACAGAGGGCAATGGTATGTTCTGCACCAATAACAGGCAGCCCAGGTAGTGCCTAAAAGTAACAGATACAGATTTTACGTGGGCTTCAACACATGCAGCTGACATGGCTTTAGAGGAACATAAAAACCTGACCTGTACCAATGCTGACATATTGATTACAGAGGGGATATATGAGTATTTTCTGGTTTAAGCCAACCGATATTTACTTGCTATTAACAAAAAACTTCCCTGAGGAATTCTGAAAATATAAAGCTAAAAGAATTTGACATACATAACATAGGCTGAGAACACTGACTTGCTAGTTCTTCAGTCCAGGTGACTGAGTGTTGCATGGGTGCTTATGGGACAAAACCACTCCTGCAGGTGAAGCACAGAGAGCTTCAGGCAGTTTCAGAGGCCTGAAGAAGAAAAATTGGCTGAGGCAGTTTTACAAATAAGAGGCAGTATCCAACCATTACACAGTTTATGAAAGGCATAAGGGTTTATAAGTGCCAGGGCAGAGGGTGAGGAACACAGACAGAGGCTGAAAGTAGTTTGAAAAAACCCTGCATCTGCAGACAAGTTGCTTTATGTTCTAGACCTTGTGGAGTGCTCAAACATATAATTGTTTTTATTCTTTTTGCCATGTGTTTACCAGTTTAGTGATGGGTGGGGGTGTGTGGAGGGGTGTGTGTGTGTGAAGCAGTTCTCTCCCCTGCCTGGGAGTAAAGCAGGGGCACATTCACATGGCCTCTATGGAGCTGCTTATGAATCACAATGGTACAAACTAAGAGAGATGCTGGGCTCTGTTCAGCCTTCATTATGGTTTAGAAATTAATTCTACCTGTGATGGAGAATTGAATATCCCAGTTGCTGCGCCTTTGCCACGATACTTGCTCAGTAGTATATGCTGTAGCAATGGCTGATCACATTGTTCTACTAGACTGGCAACTCTTTTTTCAAGAGTGTAATAAAGTTGCCCAAGTATTAGTCTCATAACTCTTTATGCCAGTTGAACTTCCTGTACCATTTCCCTTCCTCTATTGAGCAGTCTGGCAGTATGCAAGAACCTTGTCCCATGGATGTGCTTCTCCCCAGGATGACACTGGGGAGGGGAACACAGTTTTTGCTCCCTGTTGGTGGATGGAGAACTACTTGAAGCAGGAATGGCACTGAATATATGAAACATGGGAATCAAGATGCTGACAGTCTTGCATCTGGAACTGGGGCTGACACCAGCACTTCTCATGTTAATTAAACTTTTATGCTTTCCATGCTGGTATGGCCCGCGATACCCTCTATTCTGGTTAATGGGAACCATCCCACCATAGCCATGATTTATCCTCATGTGGATCTTGCTGTTACATCTCCCTTGCGCAGTATTCACCTTTTTACACTCAACTGCTTCCAACGTCTCCTGACATTCAACAGTCATAGAATCACAGAATTACAGACTGGTTTGTGTTGGAAGGGACCTTAAAGCTCATCCAGTTCCAGCCCCTGCCACGAGCAGGGACATCTTCCACTAGAGCAGCTTGCTCCAAGCCCCTGTGTCCAACCTGGCGTTCAACACTGCCAGGGATGGGGCAGCCACAGCTTCTCTGGGCACCCTGTACCAGCGCCTCAGCACCCTCACAGGGAAGAG
>WYDI02031605.1:0-58595 GCA_009867235.2 Psittacus erithacus
GGGCCCCGGGGCCCGCAGCATGGTCCCGGGGGGGGCCGCGGGCGCCCCCGGGGGGGGGCGGGGGGGGCAGCCGCCCCCATTGTTCTGGGGGGGGGGGCGGGGAGGGGGGACTCCCCCCCCCCCCCGCACCGGGAATGGGGGAGGAGGGGGGGGTCTGTGGTGCCCCGCGGCGCCGGGGGTGGGAGCTGCGGGGCAGCCCCGTGAACGCGTCCGAGCCCCCCCCCCGGTGCAGCGCGGGCGGCTCCGGGGTCCGGAGCGTCTCGGGAGATGCTGCGGGGCTCGGCCGGGCTGAGGGGAGCGGCTCCGGGGCAGGGACCGAGCCCCTGCGCGGCCCCAGGCGCGGCTGCGGCCGCTTCCCGCCGGTGCGGAGCCGGGGAAGGTGCCCGGTGCGCCCGCAGCGGGAGCAGTGCGGTTGATGGGGAGGGAGGGGAGTGAAGGAGTCTTGGTGCTCCGAGGCGCGGACCGCGTTTGCGCTGATGGGACCCCGAGCGGCCCCGTTTCCAGCCGTGCTCCCCCCGCCCGGGCTGGGGCTTCCCGATGGAGCCGTATTGCTAGGGCACAAAACTGGGAATCCCGGGGAAGCGGGGGCTGCGCCGTCGCTGGAATGTTGGACAGGGCTTGGAGCAGCCCGATGGGGAACGGGTCCCTGTTGGAAGTGGATGAGCTTTAAGGTCCCTTCCTTAAAACCATTCCCTGATTGCGTGGCTGAAGCTTAGAGTGGCCACAGATTCCCCTCTGGAGTTGGAGCCGGAGCAGGAAAACCCCTTGCAACTCGCCGTTCCCTTTGGGAAGATCAGTATCCCTGTTCTCTCCTTCCCACGGGTGGACGTGCGGCCTCGGTGCCTCCTGCCCCTTGCCTCAGCGCTGTAACCCCTCCGAGCGAAGGGAATAAGCCAAAAGGCACGGAGGCGGTGGGAAAATCTAGCCGTTTGCTCCGCGTTCCTGGAAGCTTATCCCAAACGGGATGGGAATCGCTGTGCGGTGAGGGAAATCCCCCCGCGGGAGCTGTGGCAGCTGAGTTGCTTCTGGTTATGGAATAGAGAGGATGATGTGCTGCTTTATTCCGTTATATTCCATTCCTGTATATGCTCTGGTCTCTGGTCTCCCATTTTCTCCCTCCTTCTCCCTCCTTTCCCCTCCTTCCCCCTTTCCCCCCTTCTTCTCCCTTCTCCCATTTTCCCTTCCCTCTCCTCGCTTCCATTCCCGTTCTCCCCGCCCCGCTCGGCGCCGGTGCTCGGATCTCGGCCGTTCCGGAGCCCGGGGCCGGGGACGCGGTGCCTCGGGAGCAGACGCATCCGCTGTCACCGAGCGGGCGCTCTGCAGCGGCTGCCCCGCGGGGAAGCGGCTCCCGCCTGGCTGCCCCCGGTGCCGCGGCCGCTCCCGTTATTGACGGGGAAACGTTCGGGTACCAAACCCCAGCGGTGACGCCTCGGGGGGAGCGGCGGCGGCGGCGGCCGGAGCCGGGTCCCGCCTGCGGCCGAGGCTCAGCCCCCCCGGGCCGGAGCGGCGTCAGCACCACGGACAGCGGCGGGAGCGGGGATGGGGAGGAGGCGGGGAAGGGGGGGAGAATGTTGGGAAGCGGGAGAGATGTCGGGAATGGGGGGGATGTTGGGAAGTGGGGGGGGTGAAGGAGAGCAGTGGGATGTTGGGAAGCAGCAGGGGATGGAAGGGATCAGTGCGATGTTGGGAAGCAGGGGGGGGATGTTGGGAAGCAGCAGGAGGTAGAGGAGAGCAGGGGATGGAAGGGATCAGGGGGGATGTTGGGGAGTGAGAGAGGGATGGGGGATAAGGGGGATGCTTGGGATAGATGGGATGCTTGGGATCAATGGGATATTGGAGAGGGCAAAGGCAGCGAGAGGGCTGCAGGCACAGGGTGAGCCCCCTCAGTGGGCAGTGGCCACGACGTTGGGGTGTCCATAGTGAAGGTTTGGGGGGGTCACAGCTCCTCGCTCCACCATGGCTGCTGCTGCTGAGCCCAGCGCATCCCTGACCCCCAGCTCCAGGCCTTGTGCTGTAGCTGGTGCTGCCTGCAGCCACGGCTGAATATTATGGGATGGGCAGCTCTGTATCAAGTACACTGCCTATAGACAGAACCTGTTTGTGGCTATGGACGAGTGCGTGTGCTGGAGCAATCCGTGCGGTGAATGGGGATGCTGGGGGAGAAGTGCTCTTTGTGCTGTGCCGGCAGCATCCTGCCCTGTCTCTGTGTTCTGTGGGCTCTCTGCCCTGCACAGCAGCGCTTCTGGCAGGGAATGAGGGCTTCATCCCTGTCTCAATGGGTGATCGGGAGAGCCCTCACTCTGCTGGTCCTGTTCTGCTCTAACGACACAACCTCAGCTCGTGTCAGGCCTTCCCCCCCTGCACCCGGTTGAACTGAAGCATCCCAGGCTCCTGTCCTCGCTGTTCCTTGTTTCCTGCTGGAAGCGGCTTTTTCCTCCCTTCCTTCCAATTGGATGTGACTGAGGCGAGGCACTTCCAACACCCCTGGCATCAGAGGATCCGAGTGGAAACAGGGCTCAGGGAGGAGAGGCTTGAGACATCCCCTGTCCTGACTCCTCTCAGCTCCCCAGGGAATCACTTCCAGGTACATCGAGTCCTTCATCTCCCTTCTTGTCCTGGATCCTCTGCTTCTCATCTCGTCCCCTCTAGACACAACCAAAGGATCGGCTCCCTTCCTCCTGGCTGCAGGCTGGTTGCATCCAGGGCTCTTCTCTTGTCTCCTGTCTGCCCTAGAGAAAGCCCCTTCCTCCTTCGGAGGTGAACGCGCAGGGAAAGCGCGGCATAGACGGATAATCCGCCTCTTTTTCCGTGGGAACAGGGGTTGTGCCCAGCCCTGCATAAACCCCTCTCGATGCGCAGAGGAATCGTAGGGAGAAGGCTCCTCTCAGATGGCTTTGGTGGGAGCTCAACCGCCGCTGGTAGCGCGGGATGCGAGCGGGAAGCAGTGGGAGCCATTTGGGGCTTTGGGGGGGCTGTTCTGAAGGTGGAAAATGCATCTGGGACTCAAACCGCGGGTAAATGCTGCGCAGAGGAGGCCGTGGCCAAGCGAGAGGGGTTGGCACCCGCCCAAGGCACAAATGGAGACCAAACTATCCCTGAGGAAGCTGGGCCCACGCTGATGAGCGGCAGCGATGCTGCAGCGCAGCGCGTCTGCCCCTAATGGGCCCGCACTGAGGCATTAAGCTCTGGCAAGCAGCGCGCAGCAGAGGAAGGAAGAGCCGAGGAAGCGGCCTCGGGGAGCTTCCCATGCGCCTTCCCCTTGGGTTTGCTTCTCCTCGGTCCTGTGTCAGTGAGGATCGCGCTGCTTTGCTCATGGCGCGAGCGTCTTTGCCCCGGGGCTGGTGCTGAGGACCAATGGCCCCACAGCGGCTTCCCAGTGCTGCGAGGCTCACGCGGCTCAGCCCTAAGCTCCCAAAGCTTTTCCCTTGTCCTTCTGGCACCTTTAGGTGGAACTGGGTTGAGTTTTGAGGTCCCTTCTAACCCAAACCATTCCATGGCTCTGTATATCCAACTAAGATCTGATTGCAGCTCAGCGCTTGGTTACCTGCCTTCAGCTTTAAATGCTCGGTCTTTTCTTTCCATTCCAAGTCCTTCCCATGCCAAGACGGGAATAAAGGACTTCTGTGCCTGGAGAAGATGCCTGCAGCATCCCTGGCTCCATGGGGAGACAGTTCTGGTACCCGGGGCTGTGCTGCGTGCGCATCCCTGGGTGGCGCTGCTACAACTCGGTGTTGGGAAGGGCCCTGCCCTTGAGGAGCGGAATATAAATCCTCGTTCCAGCCAAGCGTTGTAACTGAGCTGGAGATGGGTTCGGGGTTCAGAAGGGAATATCTCCAGAGAGGAGGGAGCATCCGTCTCCCGTGTGTCAGGAGTGAAGGGCTCGCATTGCGCAGCTATGGAGCAACCCGCTCTCGTGGACGGTGCCCCTGCGCATTGCAGGCGGTTGGAACTGGATGAGCCTGAAGGTCCCTTCCAACGCAAACCATTCCGTGGTTCCGCTCCTCTCCTTGGGGAGCCATAAATCATCCTTCCTCCCCGTCTGTTATTGGTTCCTCTGTACTGATGATGGGGGGCGATGGCGATGGTGCCCCAGGGCCCTTGTGTCGCAGGGGAGGAAGCAGCCTCTGCCCTGCTGAATGCACAGCCCCCCGTCAGCCCCCAGCCGAGCCACAGGAGAGCTCACGCCAAGAGCCTGGGATGTGCTCCGTGCTAGAGGGAAGGACGCAGGAACCGAGCCCCCAGATCCATTCCTGTCTGTGGGTAAGCTGTGCCTCAGCACCCCCCCACCCCAGTAGGGAATTCCTTCCTTAAATCCAGCCTAAACCCCCCCCGGTTCAGTTTAAACCCATTCCCCGTTGTCCCATCGCTCCAGCCCCTGAGGAAGGTCCCTCTCCAGCATCCTCGTAGCCCCCTTCAGACACTGGGAGCTGCTCTGAGGTCTTCACGCAGCTCCAGGGTTCCCAGCCTGTCCCTGTATGGGAGATGCTGCAGCCCCTGATTATCCCTGTGGCCTACTCCGGAGATCCGGATCCTCTCCAGTAACATCCATCTCCACACGACTGCAATTAACCTTTTGTGGCCATAGCCCCTATTCCCAGCCAGATGACATCAGAGGGAATCCTTTGGGATGGCACAACCCGAGCAGGGGGGGGGGTTCACGCGCGCCACGGACGGAAGCGAGGTGATGATTTGCATCTTCATCCCGCTTGTTCCTCGCTCCGTAATGACTCTGTACACAGTGGAGCCCTTAAGCTAATTTGTATCGACCTGCCCTGCTTTCCTTTGCGCATACTTAATTCCAAGAGGTAATCCCATTGATTGGTGGGATGGGGACGTAGGAGACATCGCTTGAAGTGAATCCCAGCGAGTTCCGAGCCTTTGGAGCCCCTTCTGATGGTCGTTTCACTCTGGTGGCTATCAGCAGCGTAATTCACTTCCCTTCGCATTGAGTTCTCACTGCAGTCCAATTGAGGGCCGTGCATTGGCCCCATAAGCTGCATAACCGGGTTTGGCTGCCTTCGTGCTAGAGCCGCGTGAAGCCATATGGGGAGCCATAGGCACGGCTTCTCCTGCCCCAGCGCGAGGAGTGCTGGGTTAAGGGAACATCCGCCTTTACTGGGCTCCTGCTTAACATCTGCCGCTGGTGTCTCAGGTCCAGAGGCACTTTGCTGTGAGTTAACGCACGGTGGTCCTCTGAGGGCATCGCTCAGCTTGAGACGGAGCCGAACATCACAGCAGCTGACTGAGAAGCGCTGCCGGTATCCAAAGGAAACTGAGGTCAGGCTCTTGGAATGGGTTTGGGGCCTCCACCGCTCCCTCTGGGCCTGTTCCTACCGTGTGGGGTCTCCAAGCATCGGTCTCCAGCGCTGCTGCTATGGTGGCCTGTTGGCACACGCAGAGGAGCCAGGGGCCACCGCAGCCCATGGACCCAGCCAGGTCGGTCGAGTCTGCTGCAGCTGACGGGGCCTGGGGCAGCGTGCAGCGCGGGGTCTCTGCCATGGCTAACGCGGGCCCGGGGCCACGTTGGGCTTTGCTCTTGGCAGCATCCCCCGCTAAATGACGCAAGGGCTGGCGCTTCGCTGAGCCGCCCCGCTGGCCCTGGGCAAGGCAGCGCGGGGCAAGCGCCGGCGTGCACGGAGCGGGGCGGAGCGGTGCTGCGGGGAAGCTGCCTCCGGGAAGAGCCAGGCTTGAGAGGGGACGGGAGGGGAGCGGGCGCCTTCAGCCCGAGGGCGGTGACGGATCGGCTGCGGCTCCTCTGAGCGTGCCCTATGGAAACCCGCGGCGAAGCGGCGAAAATGAAAGGAAATAGGGAAAGACATCAACCAACGTGTTCCCTTTCCTTCTCAAATAAAGATGCTTTACGTAGGAACAGTATAGCAAGTGCTCAGAGAAGAATCGGTGCCGCCCCACTTCGTGCCGCTGGACATTGAATTGCGCTGATGTAACGGGTATTGAGAGCTGTGAGGAGGGGCCAGGGTGCCTTTAGCGACCCGAGGTTCATCCTCGCACCCAAATAAGGCCGTGCTTAAGGGGCGTCCCTTTAAAACGGCTTTAGGTTGTGCTGAGCACTAAAACCCTCCCATTGCAAACCACCTGGAGGCAGCCATAAGGTGCCTGCAGGCCCGGGCGCTGACAGGGTTCCTCTCCATGAGGCCCCCATCGGCTCAGGTGTGCAGCCTCCAGCCTGCACGGCTCTCCATTGAGTCCATCAGCGGCTTTGCGAGCCTGCGGTGCCCGGCTGCAACCATGAGAGCATGAGGAGCAGCCCTGCTGCCCCTGTGCCGCTGCCTGCTGCAGGCTGGAGCATGGACCACTCCGGGGATGCTCAGCCGTAACCCCGGTATCTGGGCTTGGATTTGCCTCTCTGGAGCATCCTCCTCCCACCTTTTGTCCCACCTGGGGTATTTGAGTGGCCTTCCTCCCAGGGCAGGGACCCTGTGGAATACTGTCCCAAGCACACAACTAAGCTGATCCTGTGGTCTCCTTCACACCCAGGAGCCAGGCTCCTCATGGGCTGGGTTCCAGCTTAGGTAGATGGGTTCAGTTCTGATTTTGGGTTGATTACAGACAGTTCCATGCTCTGAATATCTGTCTTTTTGGGCCAGGGTCTCATTTCACATCTCCACTTGCAGCATTATTCAATAGAGCTGCTTGAAACCCTATCCACCGATCAATCCCCTCAGCTTATTTTGGCCCAGCGCATCACTTACCCATGTCAACATATGGCTTGCTTTATCTCCCAGCCTTATCAGGCTATTCCAGAGCCTGGGGCTGCTGCAGCAGTGGTGTGGGTTTCAGCACTCCATGTTCTCTCATTAAGACTGGTTTGAGATCCATTCAGATTGGGTTTAGGATCCATTAACATCATTGGCACAACCTGGGCTAGTGGAAGGTGGCTCTGCCTGTGGAACTGGATGAGCTTTAAGGTCCTTTCCAATCCGAACTGGTCTGGGGTTCCATGCTTTGCAATTCCAGGTATTTCAGGCTGCGTTGTCCTCCTGGAAGGAGCCTCAAGATGCATAATGTAAACCCAAGGGCAGGAACCCCTTCCACTAGAGCAGGCTGCTCCAGGGAACACTGCCAGGGATGGAGCATTCCCAACTTCCTTGGGCACCCGCGGCAGTACCTCACCATGACGGTTCAGCTGGACATTGGCGGTTGGTTCTGTCAAAGGCCCTCCTGCCTTTACCATGGCACCCATAGTGAGGAAGTATCCCAAAATACGGACACATGAGCGGTGATTTCCAGCTCCAGGAGGAATTCAGAGCCTGAATGGCCGGCAGTGAGGTGTCCATCTCTGAATGGCAGGCAATGAGGTGTCCATCTCTGCAGCTCAGCTGTTGGGGCTGCAGAGAGTCTTTGGGTCACCACGCGCTGATGCTGGTGCCCGAGGTGCTGGCGCGTTCCGCGGGCGCTCACGCGCGTGCTGACCGTCGCTTTCTCCCTGTGTCTCCCCCAGCCTGCAAGCGCAAGGAGCAGGAGCCCAGCAAGGAGCGGAGCAGCTCGCAGAAGAAGTCGCGCTTGGTCTTCACGGACCTGCAGCGCCGCACGCTCTTCGCCATCTTCAAGGAGAACAAGCGCCCGTCCAAAGAGATGCAGGTCACCATCTCCCAGCAGCTGGGCCTCGAGCTCACCACCGTCAGCAACTTCTTCATGAACGCCCGCCGCCGCAGCCTGGAGAAGTGGCAGGAGGACCTGAGCGCCGCGGGCTCCTCGGCGGCACCCAGCGCTTGTACCAGGGCGTGATGGCGCGGCGCGGCCCTTCGCTGGTGACCCAAAGCACAAGCCCAGCCCCGCCGGCACACAGGACCCTCCTGGCTCCTAAGTCAGGCTTTGAGGCTTGAGTCAAGTGTTCGCCTCTTCCCATCCCAATGCCGTGCTCAGGATGGGCGCAGCGGGTCAGGAACGTCGGGGTCGCTCGTGATGCGACGGAGCACAAAGTCTGACATGTAGACACTAAAGAATCCAAAATCTCTTCTCTCCAACTCAGGCTTTAGGGGAACAAATGGATCCAATCCAAGGGTTTGGTTTGGTTTGGGGGTTCTTTTGAGTTCCATTCATGTAGCTTGATCCCGGATCACACAACTGCAGTTCTCTTGAGCTCAGAGTAACAAGCACAAAGAGATAGGTCCAATCCTGGACTTGCAGCGCTCCAAGGGGCAGTCTCACTGCCCAGCGACCGCATGAGCCTCAAGCACAGTTTGGAGGTTGGCCCAAGGGCTGTGTTTGTACCTAACACAGATGCACACTCAGGAGGTCACTTTGAAGTGCCACAGTTCATGGAGCAACCGCATATTGAAGGCTCTAGGTTGTTTTAGGTCATTAATACCTCCTTGTATTTCCCAGGAATCCAGTTTCTCCTCAACCGCGTCCTTCTGACCGCAACATATTTAGCGTTCAGTGTCTTTTGGTTCATTTTGGGGTATTTTATAGTACTTTCAAGCAGGAATAAACCAAACCCAAGCCCTTCAGATGCCACAGATGTGCCGCGGGTAACTTCAATGCGCCACCTCCACCTATGGCCTCCCCAAGTTCCTTGGACCCACCGAGCCGGTGGGAACACAGCACACCAAAGAGACAGCATTAACCGCAAGCCAAAGATGTTTCGAACTTGCCACGGTTTCCTCATCCCCACTGGGGGGGGTGGTTGGCGATGGAGAAGCCCCACAGACCCTCTCCCACCTCCGCGGGGGCTGCGGCCGCTCCGGGTGCCCGTTCACCATGGAGGGCGGGCAAGAGACACTTGAGCCTTTTTTGTATGTTCTTCTGAATCGAAACCAAAGAAACCTTTTCTGCACCTACTTTTCTTTGCAGCAACAGGTTCCATTGCTAAAGAGCGTGAGAACCAGAACAAAATCGCCCCGAGGAAGCGTTTTGATGGACATCTCAGCTGGTTTCGGAAGCAGATCTCCAGGAAAGGGTTGAGAAGAAGGAGAACTAAGCCAAGCCAGGGCGATTGCTGCTTTGTCGGACACCTCAAGTCATCTCCACATTGAAGATTGTCTTTCATTTGTGCCTATGCAGTTTTCTTTCCAAAGGAACAAGGAACAGAGCAACCGAAACCTCAAAAGCTACAAAACCAAAGATGAGGCTTCTCACGACTTGTGTTTCAGTTCACGATCTCCTCTTGCACTCCCAAATGCATGTAGCACCATTGAGCTCTCCACAGGTTTCTTTGTGCAACCAAAGAGTGGGTTTATTTGTCTTTTCCCTTTTTCTGCCCCACACAGGGTCTCTCCAAGAGCCGCACAGGCTCCAAGAGCAAGATGTTGGGATACTACGCTGGTATGTCTCCGTTCTCCAGAGCCAACCTGTTGGTTGGGTCTGATGTGTTTTGTTGGGTGGAGTTGTCCTGTATGTGAAGAGCTTTGAACAGCCATCCTTCTGTGTGTGAAGCCTATTGAGCCACCTCCACCTCCTCCTCCTTCTTGCCTAGGGATAAAACGCAGTATCTATGTATCAGTACACGTCCTTGGAGGTGCTGAGCACCACCGCAACCTGCCTGGATGTGTTGTGTTCGTTGATCAAACCCATGCTGATCCAAATCATGACACACAGGCCTAGGTCCAAATGGACCTTCAGAGCTGGAGCACGGTGGTACCGCTTTGCTCCAGCTCTACCTTTAAATGAGGGCTTCTTAACTACTCTTCTGACTACGCTGGATGGGGCTTGGAGCAACCTGGTCTAGTGGAAGGTGGCCCTGCCCATAGCAGGGAGTTGGAACTGGATGATATCCAGGTCCATTCCCACCCAAAGCATTCCATGATTCATCCCAAGAGCCCTAACAAAACCAATCCAGACAAATCACTGGCTTAGAAGATAGTAGATTGATGAAATCCCTTATTTACTCCAAATCACTGCTGCAGTTTTATCCCTGCCTCTTCCATGGCCCTGTGTTACATCTTCCATCTCATGGTCACCTCTTGGGGGCTTTAATGTAGCATCTATCTCACAAGAGGAGTGTTCAGAGCATATACCGTGGGTCGATACATTTGCATGTACACCTCAGAGCAGAATATGTGCTATGTTCCTCCCATACCAAAAAGAAACCTCGACTATGGTATGTATCCAAGCCATGGATCTCTAGAGCCATGTAATGGAACGTGCTCCTTTCATTTCTTCTGCTCCTAAAGAGCAGTATGTCCAGCTAGTATCCCAGCATCTTCCGTACCATGTACTTCAGCACATCCGAGACGAATTCAACTTCCAAGAACCCTTGGATATTGCTGAAGGAACAACGAATGTGCTCGATGACTTCAGTTCAATAGCTTTATTCTGCGTCCCTCTTCCCTAAAGCTGAATCCAAAGACCTGAGAAGGACTAAACCAGCAACCTCCACTCCAACCTGTGTTCAGGAATGGGGATCTCCTCTTCCAAAGCAAGACATGGGAATGCCGTGGCATCACCACCAGTGTGATAGCGCCGGTCGGACATGACCCAGTGTCTTCTTGCTTGTCCCAACACCGAAGTATCTTTAAGACATGGGGAAATTTGGCCCCTTTTCTGTTTCTGGAGGGGCATTTTTATTGGTGAGAGGGTTTGGTAAAGGCAAAGCTTCAAATGGTTTTATTTTGGCTCCAGACACTTTGGGGTTTAACCCGATGTCTTCTCTATTACCTATGTGATTTATTTAAGCTCAGCGTAGCTTCGATCCTGGATTCTCTCTTCAGACTAAATCCCATTGAGCTTGAAAAGCCAGCGGGGATTTTGCCTGAATACAGAGCGCAGGATCAGGCTCACGTGTGAGTTCTTTGTAACTGTTTAATCCCATCCTTTGTGAATTGATTTGGGATTGATTTTGCTTATTTATCCATTAGGATGCCGTAGCGCATCAGCGATGCGAAGCCTGCAATAGCACTTAAGTGTTGCTTCACGGAGCAGCCACGTTCTGCTCCAGCCAGGAGCCGAGGTTTAATTTCTCCTTTTAATTCACTTTAATGCTTTAAATAGCAAAGTTTAAGTTATTTAAGTTAATCTTTCCCCATCTGATTCAAGAGCGATGGCACGAAAAGCCTTTATAACTTATTTATTTAACTTATTCTGCACCGTCTGAGGATGCTCTTTGCTCCCAGTTACCTTTAAGCACTACAGATTGTATTCAGAGTGGATTTTGAGGACACGCAATGACTCTTCCACCTCAAACTGTGCATCCGGAATGAATATGGGGGGGGTGGGGGGTGGGATGGGAAAGACTTTGGGATACTTTGCCTGAACTTTGTGGCTTCTTCACACTGAAGCTGGAGGGGAAGATGAATCCACGCCAAACAACAAGAGAGACCCCCCCCTTCAACAAAGCTGCTTCCAAGGATGAACTTGTGTGTGTAAGGATAACCAAAAAAAACCAGGACAAAAAAAACAGGAAAAAAAGAGAAAAGCAGGAAAAAAAACCCCTTTGTATTGCTAGTGAGAACCAAAGAGGCTACCTCACCGACTCTCCACTTGTGTTTTACTCGTGTTGATGATACCAAAGATCTCTTGCGCCGCGCGGTCTGCATCCTGCTCGTCCTCCCGTCGAGTTGCAACTCGGCTTTTCCTCCATCCCATCCTATACCCAAAGAGAAGCTCCTCGGGGATGCTTCAGCTCCGGTGATGCCGTTGGCCTTCTGCTTTCCCGCCAGCCAAAGAGAACGTCTGGAGACATGGGGCCGGTCCACGGCCTTCCCTGCGCCAAAGTCCGGTGGATGGAGCTGTTGTGTTGAGCTGGGATGGATCCACGCTTGGTCCATTGGTTGGTTCCTTGGGGAAAGGGTCTGCACCTGAAGAAATCCTCCTTAAGTCTTCCTTCTTCACTGTGAGGGTGGTGGGACACTGGCACAGGTTGCCCAAGGAAGTTGGGAATGGTCCATCCCTGGCACTGTTCAAGGCTGGATGGGGCTTGGTTGCAACCTGCTCTAGTGGAAGGTGTTCCTGCCCATGGAACTAGATGAGCTTTAAGGTCCCTTGCAATCCACACCATTCCATGGTGGTTGGCTGTTCACAGCTCCAGTTTTCCCATGAAAATCAATTAATCCTGTTCCTCAAGCGAGCAATGAAACAAAGCTGCATTAAGCTCCATTAGTATCACGTTCCTAAGTGATTACTCTCAAGTTGCTCACTTGGCTTTGGGGAATTAGTGCCCTTTAGCACTTCTTTTATCCTGTTTCTCCACCTGAACCATGTGATGAAGCAAATTCCCTCCTGGATGCTGCTTGATCTTCCCAGCAGCCTCTACCTCCGGAGCTTCACAAGCTCACTTTTGCCTTAGGAGCCCCTTAATCCTGCCATGAGCATGTCATAAACCCAAGGTGAGCACGGGCTGCTGGGTCAGTGTAAGAGCCATTAAACCCTCATTCCTATGGGAGGTGCTTTTGACTGAGCTTAAAACCCGCTTGAGATATCTGTGGGTAGGAACACCTTGATGTGAGGACGATAAAGGCACTTCCTTCGCTGGTGAGACCCTGTGTCGGTGCAGAGCGTGGAGGAACCTCATCCAGGGCATCTGCCGCCGGGCTCCGAGCCTTTCCCTAAGGATCCAGCCGAAGGACTCACTTCGGATTCCCGTGGAGCACCAGCTCTGTCTACGCGGTGCCTTTGCCTCTCCCGCGGCCCCGGCTGGAAGCCGCCCCGGCCTTCCCGGTGCCTCTGCCCTCTGTGCGAGCTCTCAGGATGCCTTCAGGCCCCGCGGGAGGCACACGGCGCTGCAGGGTCCCTGCGTGCTGCCGCTGCCTGGTGGGACAGTGCCTTGCTCGAACCAAAGCAGCCGCTGTGCCGCTGGGGCCTCTCGGGGCTCCTCTTCTCTTGACTCTTCCTGTGGATACCTCAGCTCCGAGCGGGCCCTGCGGGGCTTTGCAGCGCTGCCCTGCGAAGGACGGACCTGCGGATACCAAAGGCTCTTCTCTTCCCCTCCTCCTTCCCCTGCTTCTGTTCCTCCTCCTCCTGTTCCTCCTTCCCCTCCTCCGTTCTTCCTTTTCCTTCTCATCCTTCTCCTTCTCTTCCTCCATTATTCTTCCTTTTCCTTCTCTTCCTCCTTTTCCTCCTCCTTTTCCTCCTTTTCTTCCTCTCTCTACTCCTTCTCCTCCTCCTCCTCCTCCTATTCCTCCTTCTCATCCTCACCTTCCTCTTCTTGTCCTCCTTTTCCTCTTCCTTCCTTTCCTCCTCCTGTTCCACCTTCTCCTCCTCCTTCTCGTTCTGCTGCTTCTTCTTTCTTTCTCCTCTTTCATCTCTTCTATTCATCCTTCTTGTTCTTGTCCCCCTCCTTCTCCTCCTCATCTTCCTTCAATTTCTCCTTCTATCTTCCTTTTCCTCCTCCTCCTCTTCCGTCTATTCCTCCTTCTCCTCCTCCTCCTCTTCCTTCTATTCCTCCTTCTCCTCCTCATCCTCATCCTCCTCCTCCTCCTCCTGTTCCTCCTCTCCCTACTCCTCCTCTTCCTCCTCCTCCTCTCCCTACTCCTCCTCTTCCTTCTCTTCTCCTTTTCCCTCTCCTTGCTCCTGCTCTCCCTTTCCTCCCGGTTCCAAAGCTTTACCCGTGGGCACGCGGGCAGCGCAGACCGCGCAACCCCTTCCTCTACTCCGATATACCTCATAGCGCCGAGTTGCTTCGGGCGCCGCTGCGGCAGCGTGCGTCAGGACCACTCCTCTGCTTCTGCTCCCTGACTGCCGCTTGGAGGAGAGACCCGAGAGCGGCTCCCCTTTAGGCTGTGCCTCTGTCACAGACGCTCCCAAACCGTGGCCGCGTCTTTCCTCCGCCGCTTCCCGATGGATGGGGCCGCGCCGCGGCACTTTGCACCCCCCTTTCGCTGGAGGAACCATCCGTGCCCGTCGGGGCTCCGGGCTCCGGGCTCCGAGGAAGCCGCACTCACTGTGTGTGACGGTGACGTGTCCCCGCTGCCCAGCATGCGTGAGGCAAACTTCATGGCAACGCCTTCCCTTGACGCTGAGTACAGGCCTCGTGGCTGGGAAAACACACACGGCACCGCCCTGCACCGGGAAGGACCGGTCAGAACCGGTGTTCCCATGGGTTCTGGTCCGTCCGTGTTGTGACCTCCAGCTGAATCCTGCTTACATTCGATTGGGGCTCAGGAGGTGCTGGGTGCCCCAGCCCTGGCGCCATTCCAGGCTGGAAGCGGGGCTGAGCATCCGCTGAAGATACCGCTGCTCACTGCTGGGGGTTGGAACTCGGTGCGCTTTGAAGGAGCCTTCCACCCCACCCACGTGGGACCTTATCCCCCCCCACGTCAATTCATCGCATGAATCTGCGCATCGTGCCCAAGGTGGAGCCGACTGTGTGTGTTTTCCCAGGACCGGGAGTTCCTTTGGCTTCGTGGAAGACCACGGGCATGTGCTGATGCTCCTTAGCCTCAAACACGAGCTGGGGGTCACCAGTGCTCTCCGAGCCCCGTTGCGATGGTGGGCATCAGTCCCCTTTGTGTCACTCCTGACCATGCGACACCCTTGGTGCCCTCTTGCTGGAAGCCCAGCTCCATGCTCGCCGCAGCCATAAAGCCAAAGCAACTCCTAAGTACGCTTTACTCCGCGTGGAATAGAGCCACTTGGCAACAGGGGCATGGAAGTCGCGGGCTTCTCATGCGGCACCTGGAGTAACGTCAGTGGAGTGTTTCTGTTGTCTGTCCTTAAGGCTATAGTAGAGATTTGCAAAGAACCACTTTTATTTGGCCTTTCCCAGTAGCTTGTGGTCCTGAAAGCTTTGTAATATAGTCTCTGTTTGATTCCCAGCCCCTGGAATTGCCCGAGGTTGGATGGGGCTTGCGGCAACCTGCTCTAAGGTGGCCCCCATTGGAATGAAATGAGCTGGAAGGGCCCTTCCAGACCGCCCCGGTCCCTGAGTTTGTGCCCTCTTTCTCTGCCAAAGACAGGACTGGAGATGGGAAGCGGTGCGTGGGACGGTGGTGATGGTAACAGTGGGTCACCGCCCGGGAAGCTCCATCCCTTCCTCCGCTATAGCAGCCTCAAGCCTGGGGCTGGCTGCTCCTGCGAGTACATCCCGGCGCCGCTCAGGTGCCATGGAGTAGCTACACGCTGAGTTCAGAGGCAAGGAGGGGTACGGGAAGTGATGGCAACAGCCACCCCGTGGGCAGCAGGGTGGGATTCCAGGTGTGCTTCATGTGTCCTGTTGGGGCTCGGTGGAAGGCGATGCCCATGGGGCTGACAAGCGTAGTAGCGAAAGAGGAATCATGAGAGGGGTTTACTCACTGAGTTGTGCCAATAGACGTCCTGTCTCTCCATGAGCAGTATTCCATGGCTTCCGACCTTGCCTTCCGAGCTCCTGATGTAACCCCCCTGCCCCCTGTTCTTTGCCAAAGCTCAATAAAGGAGGAAACCCACCACTTCTGTTTCCTTGCGCAGTGACCAGCTCACTTTCGGGATCATTCCCTTGGGAATGCGCTTAGCAGCGGCCACAGCTGCGGGAGGGAATGGGATCATTTCATTACGAGCTCTGCGTGGCAGGCTTGGATGCTCCAGCTCCTCCCATGGTCCTGGTAGAAGCTGCTCATAGCACCCATGGGACACACAGCACCTGCTTGAGGCTGTTCTTCATCCCTGGGTTCTCTTGTGGCCTGAAAAGCACCAGTTTGAGCCCCAAAGGGTGTTCCAGCCATAGGGATTCTCCTCCTCCTCAAGTGGCAGTGCTGGGATAGCAGTGCATCCATTAGGATGAGCTTGACAGTAATGATGCTCTGCGGTGGTGCAGGTGCTGCCTGGGTGCAGATGAAGTGCTGGGAGCAGGGATTTAACTCCCTGCATTCCCATCTTTCCTGCTCCGAATGCTCAGCTACCAGCGGGGATTGAAACTCAAAGGGAGTTTAGGTGGGATACCGGGAAGTTCTTCCCTGGGAGGGTGGTGGGACACTGGAATGGGTTGAATGGAGAAGCTGGAGCTGCCCCATCCCTGGAATGTTGAAGGCCAGCTTGGAGCAATGTGGGCTTGTGGGAAGTGTCCCGATTGGAACTGGATGAGCTTTAAGCCTGGCAACACCCCAAAGACATGGAAAGACAATCACAGGCCACAGTGGCCTAAGAACTGTTGGAGCAGTGGGATGCGGGATGCGGGATGCGGAGCTGAGCCGAACCTGCCCCATTAGAGCTTAAGCGCTGGGTTAAGACTTCTTGGGCTCACTTGGGAAGTGGAATTAGGCCTCACTTGTGGGTGATGTTCACACCTTCAGCATCAGCCTTTAAAGCGACAGGAGCAGCATGGGCCGGAGCTCTGGAATTGGTGGGAATCACACAAAAATCATGGAACAGTTTGGGTGGGAAGGGAGCTTAAGGCACATCCAGTTCCATTAGAGCAGGTTGCTCCAAGCCCCACCAGCCTGGCCTTAACCAGGGAAGAACTTCCTAAGATCCTATCCCTGGCAGGTTAAAGCCATTCCCCCTGTCCTGTCCCTACATCCCTTACCCAGGATTCTTGGGCCCCTTTAGGCACTGGGAGCTGCCCTCAGGTCTCACCGGAGCCATTAGGGATTAGTACATTTGGACCAGGTCTAAACCCTGCCTTGGAGTTTCCTGCTCCATTTGAGCCAGCAAAAGGATTTGCATCCATTGGCTTGGCTCAGCGCATCCTTCAGGACGGCTCATCCCAGAGCCCTGCGGGCACACTGCTGACATCTGCATCCCAAAGGCCCGAAGGGGAGAAAGAGCTCAAAGCGTGCCCCGCTGGACAAAGCAGGAGCAAGAGGGGATGGGGACGGGGTAACACAGCCCAGAGGAGCTGTGGGGCAGCGCCGGAGGCTGCTCCTCCCAGGGGCTGGAAGTGAAGGCCTCGTTCCCTTGCTGCCCACATCCACCATGCAGCCGGCAGCAGGAGGAGCATCACCTCCCTCATCCGCCGCGTGCGCGGGAGCCGCATTTCCACTCCCCCGTGGCCGGGAAGGGCTGACACAGCACCAGAGAGGAGCAGGGCTCCGGGCAGAGCTGAAAGCATCACGTTGTGCATGGAGAAAGCCATTAGGAGCAGCAACCTCTTCCCAGCATAATGGGGTGGAAGAAGCACAGAACAGAGGGGTGGAGGTGAGGGCAAGTGAAGCATCCCCAGAGAGCCTGGAGAAGGGCTCAGCGGGAGCTTGGAGCAGCTCCCGGTGTCTAAAAGGGCTCCAAGAACCCTGGAAAAGGAACAAAGGGACAGGCCAATCGGAATGGCTTTAACCTGCCACTGATGCATCTCTGGGTACGTCAATCCGAGGCGGGATCCGACCGGCACACAACTCTCCTTCCCCATCCTCAGGCCATCAGGGTGCCGAGCTAAGGCCAGAGGAGCCAGCAACCATCATTATCCAGCTGGAACACACACATGCCAGGTATTTCTTCCAAAAGTTTAATTGAAATCCCATCTTTATGGCAAATAACAGAGAGGCCACAAACCTTGGGGGGTTACATTAAAGGGAAGTCCTTGCTCCGTGTGAAATCCCTGTGCTGGGCTGTTAGTGAGCCTTTGTATGTGCCTGGCATTAAAGTCAAAGGAACCTGCCCCCCCTCTCCCATCCTATGGAATTCCAGCTCTTGAGGGAGAAAGTGAGGGGCATTCCCAGGAAAACCTTGCTCCTGCTGAGCTCAGCCTCCTCTCCGGGGAGCAGGAGGGCAGCTCTGACCTTATCCACACCACTCTGGGAAGCTATCCCATTTCCAAAGCTCATCCAGGAATAAAGGAGGGTCTGTAGATGCCAAAAGGGAAAACTGCAGAGTTCCACCAGGAAAAGAGCCTAATCCTGAGCAAATCCTTCCCTTTACCTCCCAGTTCTCGCCTCCAAGGGCTTGGGTGAAGATCTCCCTCCATTCCCATTCAGGGAATGGAATTCCCCTTCTCACGGGCAGCCTGCGCTGCAAACAGGCTCTTCCCGAGGAAATGCCGGGATAGGGATGGTGTGAGCTGCTCACATCCCTTCAGCTCCCCTCCAACAGGCAGTGCACCGCACACGCTCAACTCTTGCAAGCGAAATGCAACGGGAGTGTAATGGAGAACAAGAGGAATCCAAGCGGATTCGCATCCAAGGATGCATCTGGAGCCTGAGCAGCACCAATCTGCCAGAGGGGCAAAGCAAACGGGAGCCGTGGGGTGAAGACCCCACCGTGCTGTGCTGGAGAACAAGGCACGACATGGGTGGGATGCAGCCTTCCTTACACGGGTGATGGAGTCAGGTCCTGCCCCAAGGCTGCAGGGAGTCAAACTCACCCATCGCATTGCTTTGGGATGGGAATTGCTCAGGACAGGCAGTAAAGCACACACGAGGAGCCAGCAGAGCGGCTCAGCCAGCATGGACATCGGAAGCATCCAAAGGAATGTCGGAGGAGCTCCACCCTTAGCTCCCAAAGGGAAAAGCCAGGATTATGCTGGGATAACCCACTGCCCCCTTGCTTTCTATTGCCAGCATTAAGCAGAGACTCCTCGGCAGCTTCTCACCAGGCTTTGGATGCCACAAGGATACCAAACAGGGCAGAGGGATGGTACCTGATGTGCTGAGCACCCCAGAGAAGCCTGCAGCGCTGAGCTCAGACCCCATCTGCTAAAGGCTGGGAAATGAAGTGATGGCTCCATTATGGGCTGAGAGCAGCAAGAGGCTTAGTAATTCTCTCACTCGTGGTTAGCAGGCTAAAGAGTGTACACTGACTGCTGGGGACAAATGCAATGCCTCCTACATGCTGCTGGTTAATACCTGTAGCAGTCTCCTAGTGCACAGCCCATCTGTATTCACAGCATCATGGGGCTCATGTGAAGCTGCCCCTCACTTTGCTGCCACAAGCTGGCTGTGAAGGGCAACATTCGCTGCCAGGAAGCGCGATGGGAAGGAAGGAATCCTTTGCCCACTGTGCCATAAGGCCAATGGTGTCCTCCCAGGCACCGTGCTCCCTCCTGCTGCCAAGGAAGGGAGAAGAGAAGCCCCAGCTCCTCTTCCCGGCCACTGGAGGGGCACAGGTAGGAAGGGTTGAGGAAGACTTCGTTGTGCTCATGCAAGGGGACAGCAGAGACACAGCAGTTCTGGCTGTCTCCCTATGGAAGCTGCAGTATGGCACTGGAGATGCAAGCTGCGAGGCCACAGGCTGCTGCACACAGCAGCATGGCTTGAGTTCCCCACGCTTCACCCTTTCCGCATCAGAGCACAAACCCACCCCCTGTGATAGAGCCTGCATGGCCCAAATACTGGTAAATCAGTGCCCAGGACCTGAAGCAAACATGCAGCTACACCAACACATGCATGGCTCAGTCCCACAGAACACGGGCACAGCCTTCCCTAGGGAACCACAGTGCTTTGGGATGAAGAGACCTTAAAGCTCCTCCAGTTCCAGCCCTGCTCCTGGTGCTGCTGGGGTTTTTCTGCCTACAGACCTTAGGAGTGGACTCATCCTGACGTGCCAAAGCAAGCAAGAGGTTTAGCTGGGCGACGGTGTGGCCAAAAGGCGGGTGTAAGCACCCAGCTAAACCTGGTGCTTAATCTCAGGCAACGCAGGTTACACCTCACTTAGTTCTATGCATCAATGAAGCCTATGGAGCTCCATAGGTACAAACCCACTGCGGCCCAGTAGAAAGCACATGTAGAACCTTCTGGAGAGCAAACCAAAAGCTACTTTATCACAGAAAGCCCTTTTTAATGCTGATACTTAAAGCCATTCTGCTTCAAAGATAACCCCCCCATGTTGCTAGGCTCCAAGGTGGAAACACGCAGTCTGCTTCACCTGAAGGTGGCTCCCAGCAGCATCTAAGCAGGTTGGTTCCTTTCCTGCCCTTCGAAGCAGAGGCTTTCCTGCAGCTGAGGACAGGGGTAAATGTAAACAGGTTTTGTGTTTTCTGCTATCCCTGGTGAGCTTTCAGTGGAAGTTTGTGGCAGGAGGAAACCAAGAGCAACCCAAACCCCTGTCATTGTGGTCTAAAACCCCCAAATAGCCATCATTTAAACAGCATTAGAAGTCACTTGCTCTTCGAAGCCATCTGAAGAGAGCATCAGTGGCTGTGGTGGTTATACCACACCTTAAGCTCTTTGGGTACCTGGCCTGGGAAGCTGCTGAATGCTCTCAGGACAACTTCCTTCACATGAATCCCTGCATAGGAAGTAGAAGCTCATTGGCAGGGAAGCTTCTCAGTGCTCATAGAAGTCCAAGCAGAAGCGGCTGGGGTGAGATCTTCTCACATCCCCCAGGATTCACACCCCAATTTCCCTACTTTCTACAAGCTTTTCTCAAACAAAGACAACAGAAGCAAAAGAAGCAAGCCCAAAAGTCCACTTTCTCAGTGCTATGCGAGGTTTACACCTCAGAGTATCAGCCTGCAAGGGTGGAAGAGGCTTGGTGGAGCAGGTCCTTCCCTTGGCACAGCACCACCGGGTGATGTTCTGGTGCTGTGGTCCAGGGCTGCTGTCCCAAGCATCCCTCACAGTGACTGGCTGGCGAAGAAGGCTTTGGTCTCCCTGCACACAGGATTCACACAGAGAGGGCAGCAAAGGGTTAACTGCCTGGAGCACACTTCATTGGACTGGATGTGGGAATACACCAGGTCTGCCAGAGCCTGGGAGATGGGATGAAAAGCACAAGTGAGCAAGGATGCTGTAACGTGTGTCACTTTAACGGCGTGAACCCATCACACTGAGCTTTGTCATCATGGAATCACACTGGGCTGCCTTGGAAGGGACCTTAAAGCTCATCTGACTCCAATACAGACACCTTCCGTTAGGCTGCTCTAAGTCCAACCTGGCCTTGAAGAGTGCCAGGGATGGAGCAGCCCCAGCTCCTCCTTTCCACCCATTCCAATGTCCCACTGCCCTCACACGGAAAAGCTTATTCCCAATATCCCATCTCAACTCCCCTTTGGCAGGTTAAAGCCATTCCCCCTTGTCCTGTCCCTCAACCCCTTGTCCAGGTTTCTTGGAGCCTCTTTAGGCACTGGGAGCTGCTCCTCCTTTACTTCAGGAGAAGATCCTGCTTTAAAACTGCATTGGGAGAATATCGTAAGAGAAACACTTACTCTAACTTACTACTACTACTACGTACTACTTACTTAAGAGAAAATGATTACAAATGAATACAAAAGTGGTTTTCTTTGTGGTGCACAGATTGAGTATGGGGGGGTACCACTTCTGCTGTTAAAACTACAACAGGACATCCACACAGTAGGAAACACTTCAACTAGGAGCAAATGCCCACCATTGCAGCAAAGATACCTTGGAGAACAGGGGGTTTCCATTAAGGGATTCTGCTCTTCTGATGTTTTCAACTCCACACTGGATAAAAACAGGGAGAAAACCAAGTTAAGTCTGATAGAGCCATCACCAGTGTGGATTCAAACCCTCCCTTGAGGGTTCAAATCCATCCTTGAGTTAAACCAGTTCAGATGCACTTCCAACCCATAGGGAAATGAATTTTGCCCCAAATCCCATTGGAAGAAGCAGCTCCAAAGGAAGTTATCAACCAGGAACAGTCACTCCAGAGCAGCAAAGAGCAGTAACCAGCATAAAGCACTCACCTCATTGGCTAGAACTTGAGCATACTCAATATCCAGCTCATAGAGCGTCTCGATGTGGTCACTTGTGAAGGCTATAGGGACCAATAACATGTTCTTCTTCCCTCGCTGGCACAGGCCTTTGATGGTCTCATCTGTCTGAGGGCCAAGCCAAGGCATTGGTCCAACCTGTAGGAAAAGGGGAGGGAAATAAGAAATAAATCAGCTTTATTAAACCACTCTTACACGGACCAGCCACTTATTCCTAAGGCCATCAGAAACCAGAGGAGATCCTAGGAAGCTCTTCCCTGTGAGGGTGGTGGGACACTGGAATGGGTTGAATGCAGAAGTCCTGAGTACCACAAGCAGTCTTTGTCAGCAATAACAAAGCCTGTTTGGATTAAGCTCGTATTATGATGAAGATTCAGTGGCAAGAGTGATTTGAGTGATTCTGCTCCAGCAGAAATACTGGGAATGGGAATAAGGTGTGAGCTTGTGACCTCCTTAAGCTGGAAGCTCTCCATCACTGAAGATCTCTGCAGCATGAGGCAGCGTTAGAGCCTTCCTGAGCACCTACCTTGGACTGCCACACCAGCCTGTAAGGGTTGGAATAGTTCAGCTTCTCCATGACTCTCTGGACAGTAGCTCCCACCTCCTGAGGGTAGGGATCACCACGGTTCACCACCTGCAGCACACACACGGCACGCTTGCGTCTCCTGGGGACCAGAGCGCGGGCAAAGGGGAGCACAGCCCTTGTGCAGCCCAGCCAGGGTGACTCTGCTCTAACAAGGGCAGGAGCAGCCTGATGTTACTCACAGCCATGGGTAGGGAGTGAGCAGAGAAGAGGATGACGACGTCTTTCCTTTTGTCAGGTGGAAACAGGTTCAGCTCCTTCTGGATGTGATCGGTGAAGCACTGTTCAGAACAGAAAGACCTGGATTAGAAACACTGAGAGGCACAAGACAGCTGGAGAGGGCCTTTGGACAAGGGATGGAGGGACAGGACAAGGAGAATGGCTTTAACCTGCCAAAGGGAAGATTGGGATGGGATCTTGGAAAGAAGCTCTTCCCCATGAGGGTGGTGGGACACTGGAATGGGCTGAAAGGAGAAGCTGGGGCTGCCCCATCCCTGGCAGTGTTCAAGGCCACGTTGCTCCTGCCTTTAAGATCCCCAATGCTGGATGCAGCATGACCTCTAGAGGCTCCTTCCAGCAAACATTGTTAGGATAATCTGACTGCTCTTAAAGCAAGATGTGCAGGATCTGGAAGCAAGGTTCCACACAGGATCATGCCAAAGCGTCTGGCATGAAATAACCTTTCTCCTCCTGCAATCCATACTCAGATAATGAAACATTTCATGACTGTAACCAGAATATACCCTTAAATGGGAGTATTCCTGTATTACCCTGCTAAACTCCATACCTGGATAAGAAGGGGATGTGTGGGCCATCGGTCAATGATGCTCCACTTCATCTTCGGCTTCGCCCCTTTCTGGTTATAGTAGCGATAGATGGCATTTAGACTGCTTCCTGCGACACACAGAATGAAGTTCATTAACAACCACTCAGGTGCAAACACTTCTGTAGCAAGGTATTAATATAGCTTTTAATGCTACACCTTCAAACTGCAACTGGGGGTCAGAACTGCACATGGAATAGTTTGGGTTGGAAGGGACCTTAAGGCTCACGCAGCTCCAACCCCTTGCCACTAGAGCAGGATGCTCCAAGCCCCATCCAATGGGGATGGGAATGGTCACCACTGCTTCGCTCCACATGGACACTCACCTGTGGTAGAGCAGCTGTACTGGGGGTACTGGGTGAAAGCAATAGCCCTTTCAATGCCATCGTTCTCCATCTCTTCAATGGCTTCTTCTGTCAGCGGGTGGACGTAGCGGAAACCGATGTAGTATTTGTGAGGTGCTGCAGGCAAAGCACAGGAAGAGAAAGGGGAGCAAAGAGCGTTAGAACTCATCAGTAGTAAGTCCAGACTAGAGACCACCACACCGAAGCCCTGAGCAGAAGGATTTGGGGTGTTGGGGCTGGATTTGGGGAGGCTTTACAGCATTCTCCAATGCCTGAAGGGGCTGCAAGAAGCACGGTCTAACAGAAGGGCACTGGAACTTTGGATGTTGCATGAGCTTTAAGGTCCTTTCCAACCCAAACCACTCCATTGATCTATGGCAATCGAGCTCGGCCACACAAACTCTCTCCCTGGCCATGTGCCCCTTAGTGAGTCTTATCACCACCACCCATTCAAGAGGAGGCCTCCGAAGGCCTTATCAGGAGCAGGAGCTGCCCAGAGGTGGGTGTAACTGCTGTCCCCAAACAAAAGCAAGGGCAGATAAAGTGCCAAAGCCTTATCTTCAGAGCCGGCTGCAGGCCTGTGCCCTTCAGGGGCTGCTAAAAGCACTGGGGGGTGCTCCAGCTTCAGCCTGGCAGCTGGAGTTAAGCTGGAGAGTAGCATCCATGCAAGAGAGGCCCAAAGTCAGGCAAAGTGAGGGCTCTGAGACACGTTACACACTGAATGCTGTAACAAACTTGGGTTTGGCCTTCCAAAAGTGTTCTTTTTCATCTCGCAGACCCTTCTCCAGTCCTCTGCCTCTCCCCAAGCCTGATGCAGCAGCCACAAAGCATGGCCTGCGAGGCACGGAGGGGATGCCCTGGCACGCTGTGTTGAAGGAAAGGGAACGCGGAAGGAGTCTGTTAGCTCCCAGCATCACGCTGAGCTGCGGGGAATGAGAGCTCTGCTCTTTCTATTCAATGCCAGCAGGGCTCCTATCGCAGCGGCAAGAGGAGCATTATCTGCATGGAACACATCAGGGAGGGCTTCAGAGGCAGCTGAGCGTTCTCCTCCATCCCTGCTGCTCACACGGGCAGGCTCTGCTTGGGCACAAAGAGCCCAACGCAGAGGAAGAGCTCACGGGAAGCCCCAGGGAGGTGATTTCACACACACCAAGCATCGTGTCACTGTGTCTCCTGCCTTCTGTGGAGACTCAGCGGCTTTTCCGGCCTGCCCCACGAGACAAGGCACAAGAGGACATCGCCTTCAGGCTGCTACAGGAATCATAGGCTCCGAGAATGGTTTGGGTTGAAGGGAGCTTAAAGCTCATCGAGTTCCAACAAGGCCACCTTCTGCTGGAGCAGCTTGCTCCGAGCCCCTTGAAGAGTGCCAGGGATGGGGCAGCCTCAGCTTCAACCCATTCCAGTGCCTCACCACTCTCATGGTGAAGAAGTTCTTCCCAATATCCCATCTCAGCGTCCCCTCTGGCAGGCTAAAGCCATTCCCCTTGTCCTGCCCATGCATCCCTTCTCCAGCAGGAGAGAAACCCACTTGTAGCTCACCCAAGGCAATGCGCGAGGCCTTATCTCCTGCTCCTGCCCTGGGTGGAGCTGCCTCCTGTCACCCAGCCAAGCCCTGCCATGTTCATCTACAGACCTTGTCTCTTCTTCCAAGCGACCTCCTCTTCATCCCGCTCTCAGGCCTGATTCCTGTGCACTCTTCCAGCCATTATTAACAGCTCCAACAGGCTGGGATACACCCAAGCACCAATTGCAGAGGGACAAGGCACTGCAGCGCAGTCGCACTCCCAACACTCTCCCATAATTACCTATTCTTCAGGCTGAGGTCAGCATAACTAAAAGGCTTTAAGCTCTGTCCTCAGAGCTGTGCCACATCTGCATCCCAGCCAAGAAGAGGGATCCCTCAGAAGGCCCATCCTCTAACTCCAACATGAAGATACCATCAGCTGGGAAACTCAATAGCAGCAGCATGAGGAACATGAGCAGGAAAGGCTGGAGCAAGCCCACACTGACAGGCAGTGCCCACTCTGTGTGTGCATAAGGGGATCATCATTCTCCCACCCCAGCTCTTCCTAAAAGATAAGGGAATTACTGGTGCTTAGAGTGCCAATGCTCACCCTGCTCCCATGCCTGCCTGCTTTGTTCACATCAAATACAACAAAGAGCCAGCAGCAAAAGCTGCTTTGTGCTTCCAAGCCATGAGCAAGAGCAGTTTCGGCCAGCTTGGCAGTACCAGTGTGAGGAGACATGCGGTCCAGCAGCTTCACCATGCCTTCTCCTTGCACTGCTGTCCACTTCTTGATGGGTGAGCCCCCTCCAATCCTGCTGTACTGCTCCTGGATCTTGGGTGTGCGGCGCTTGGCGATGAAGGGAGCCAACTTACTGCGGCATTCAAAGGAATACGGAGCACTATCAGCACCCAGTCATCACCTTTGTCCCCAGATCTCAAACCCACAGAGAGCAAACAGTGCTGCAGGGTTTCATTCATGTTTTATTCCACCTTCCCAAACTTCCTTGGTGCTAGGAAACCAGAGTTTGCATCAGAAGAGAACGATCTCTGGCCACAGAACATTGCCTCGCACTGCTGACCCAGCTTAAACCCTGCTACACACAGAGCCTCCCAGTATGACAGCAGCACTGAAGAGAGCATTACCTTTGAGCTGGAAGTGTCATGAGGTCTCTGTCCAGGAAGAGGCGAAGTAGGAAATCATGGACATCATCCAAGCGCTCCGGACCTCCCATGTTCAGCATCAAGATTCCCGTCTTAGGTTTCCTATGGGAGCAAGAGGGAGTTGAAATGCCAGTGACCGGCTGCTTGAGTAGCATTATTCTTCCCAAATCAGCTTATCCTTCTGCACTTGTCTTTTGCCCAAGCAGCTTCCTACTTAGAAGCTCATCCTGCTTATGGGAAAATGGGAGCTGCAAGCACAAGCAGGCGCAGGACAAGCATTTACATGATCTTTACTATAGAAAGTAACCACTTTGTAACAGAGTTGAATTGGAGATAAACTCAGAACATGATCTTGCAGGTAAAGGCTGGACGGGAGGCTCTAAACCAGGGTCTGAGAACCCCTGCCGAAGGGAGCCCAGTGACCAGGGCCTCTTGGGATGTGGAGTTCGGGCTTCCCAGTGGAAGAGGGAAGAGTTAGATGGGATATTGGGAAGAAGTTCTTCCCCGTGAGGGTGGTGGGACACTGGATTGCCTTGAATGGAGAAGCTGGAGCTCCCCATCCCTGCCAGTGTTCAAGGCCACGCTGAGCAAGCTGCTCGAGTGGAAGGTGTCCCTGTTGGAACTGGATGAGCTTTAAGCTCCCTCCCAACCCAAACCAGTCCATGGGTCTATAACAGTAACAGTTAACACCCTGGGGTCTGTCCTCGTGCCCCTGCACTGCCTCAGGCCTTACTACAGGTCACTGCCTGCTGCAGAGAGCAGCACAAGCCACCCGGAGCTACGCACACGAGGCTGGGTGAGGGCAAGCAGGCACATGAAGGCAATCACACGCACACAAACCCCCACATCAAGCCCCACTGCACCCCAGGACCGCTCTGCTCTGCAACAGAGCAGCATCCCCGTACCACAGGGACCCGGGGAGCACCGGGAGCAGGTCTCAGCCCGCAGCCCCCGTGCCCAACTCACTGTGCCTGCGGCTGGATGTGAGGCTTTGTGCTGGGTGTCACAGCAGCAGCAGTGGCCTGAGCCCTCCATCGCACTGGGATCCTCAGCTGGCCGCTGCCCTTCATAACTGCAAGGGAGAGAAGAGCCCAGTGAGCCCCCTGCACCTCTGCACTGCTCCCTGCCAGCTCCACACGCAGCTCCGCGCTGCAGCCGTCCTCTCCTTAAGCTCCAGGTCCTGGAGTCAAAGAGAGGGATGAAATCGGAAGCCTCTGCCTCCCTTTACACTCTGTGCGCCGAGAGTAACCCAACCCCTGCCCAAAGCCCCCCGAATCTTTCAGCTTGATGATGCCGGGGCAAAGGAAGCCACGAAGGGCTCCCACGCTATGGGCTATGGCAAGGAAGGGAACTCCCCGGAGCACAGTGAGGGGAGCAAAGCGGTCCTACGGCATCCCTGCAGGGCAGGATCGGAACGGTTCGGGTGGAGGCGCCCTGTCCGGGCTGCGCCATGTGAACTGCATAGAACACAAAGGGAAGTTATACGTGATCCCTCCGCACACAAACTCCATGAAGCCTTCGTTTCCACTTAAGGCGCGCGTTCCGCACCATGAGGATGCGCAGGGAGGGCTCCAGCCGGACCCCGCACGGGTTAAAGCGGCCTTGCCTCCGCTTTAAATGAGACAGTCACGCCGTAAGCGCGACCAAGCGGGTGCTCGGCGCCCTGCCCGGCCCCACGGCGGGGCCATCCCGGCCCTCGGGGCAGCGGCACGGAGCAGCCCCGGGGCCGGACGGCGCCCGCAGCCCTGGGGCTCCTGTGCCGTTCGCTTCCTCGGGTTCATTCACGCACCGCGGCCGTGAGCAGCAAGCAGGAGGCGGGCGGTCACTGAGGGCTCACCCCGGCTCCTCAAGCGCCTCTTTAAGGAGAAGCCGTGCGGGGTCCGGAAGCGGGAGAAGCTACAGCGAGCGCCCGAGCGCGACCGGAGGCGAACCTGAGCCCATGGCCCCGAGCCCGCCCCGCTCCGGTAACGGACCGGACCCAGAGCCGCTCCCGCCGCCCCGGTACGGCAGCGCCGAGGGCCCCCCCCAGCCCGGCCGCCCCGGCAGCGTTACGCAAAGGCACCGCCGCCGTTGTGTAACGAGGGGCCGGCGCTGCCACCGCCTCCCGCCCCGCCGGCGGGACCCGGAGCCCGCAGCCCCCGGAGCCCCCCGCAGCCGCCGCCCCTTAACGCCGCTCCCGGCCCCCACGCACTCACGGGGACGCGCCGCAGCCGCAGCCCCGGCGGCGGCCGCCATCTTGGCCGCCCGCATTCCCTCAGACGGCCCCGCCGCTGCTGCCCGTGCTCGCCGCGCCCCGGCGGCTCCGGGCCGGCCCCGGCGCCTCCCTCCCTCACTGCGGGGCGGGGAGAGGCGGTGCCGGGAGCCGGGGGGCCCTCCACAGGCGCGGGGCACCGGTAGCACCGAGGGGGCAGAAGGGAGACATCGACCCCAGGGCAAGGGGTGCGGGATGGGCCAAGGGGAATGGCTTTAACCTGCCGGGGGGTACAGGGAAGGAGCTCTTCACCATGGGGCGGAAGACATGGGATGGGTTGAAGCTGGGGCTGCCCCATCCCTGGCAGTGGAAGGTGTCCCTGTGGGTCTAGCTGAGCCCTAAGGTCCCTTCCACCCCAAACCCCGCTGGGACGGGGTCTGTCCCCACTGTGGACAAAGCAAGGCCATTGCAACCCGGCAAGGACAGGCAGGGCAAGCAGTGCTGCTGTAGCATCCTTTATTGGCTGCTCACGGGGGCTGGTTCGGACGGTACATGCAAGAGGAGGAAAACCAGCCCCTGGTTCCTAACCCACGGGTGCTGCACAGCTCAGCCCCAGCGAGCCCCGGCAGGGCCGGGCACAGGCAGCAACGGCGGCACCCATCGCTTGTGTCCCTCCCTTTACTACAAGGAATTGCCTCAGTTAAGACTAAAAAGCAGAGAAGAGCCCAACCCATTACATATGCAGTGAATCCTATTTGATAACTTCATTCGAGCCCGAGAATCCATTGGGATGCAGCTGGGAAAAGTGGAATTGCTCTATGAAACCAGGCTTCAGGCTTCACCTGGAGAGGACAGGCAGGAGCCCAAAGCCAATTGTACTGCTAAGGTCCCGTTCCTTTGGGGCTTCAGCCAGGAGATGGTGGGACTGGGATTTGAAGGCATCACGATGCTCCTGTATCCATGAGGATCCGTGCTCCAACATGCGTATGGATCCCAGGGAAGAGGGATAAGCAGCAAAAGCACCCTGCCCAGCAGCCTCATCCCTCCTAACCAATAAATAATCAGGGAAACATGAGGAAAATCCAAGCCATGCCTCTAGCAATGGAATTCTGTGCTGGATCCCGCTCAAGCGGAGCTTCCATTAAAACAGGAGTTAAAATGAGCAGCACTCAGCAGTAGTACTCCTATCTTTACACTTGCTGGAGCAATGCCTCTTCCTTCCATTCCCAGACATTGCTACTTGGGAATTCAAAGCAAGAAGCCACAAGAGAACCCCCATCCAAATGAAACCAAATGAACCAAAAGCACCTAGCATAGACCCCTTTGAGTCCCACCAATCCAATGCAGAAGCACATTCCCTATGAGGAACTCGGCTGTGTGTTGGCCCAAGAGCACAGATGCACCCACCGCTTCCTTTGCCAAGGCTTCTTCCAGGTCATTAGGAAGGTTTTCCTTGCAAAGGGGTTTATTTTCCTTCCCCAGCCCTACCCGAGGCTTTGCACGAGCAAAGGTCCAGTTCTCCCAGCGGCTCCTTCTTTCCCAGGCCCCCGGTGGCTCAGCTGCCAGGAGCTGCTGGCGAGGAGAGCTACGGTTTGCAGCGCTGGACAAAGCGTGGGTAGAGACAAACATCTCGGATGTGGTGTCTGTTGAGGATCCAGGTTAGGAAGCGTTCCAATCCCAAACCGTAGCCGCCGTGAGGGCACGTCCCGTACTTCCTCTGCAATGCAAAGTGAAGAGGAGATGTGAATCACCTCCGTCCTATTTATGTTATAATAGCAGTAAGAAGAGCAGGAAAACACCCCTAAGCCATTCCAGGACTTTCTGGATGAAGAGGCAAATGGATTCTACTCCTTGCAGGCAAGCTGCTTGTGGTTACTTGCCTGGAGTTTCCTCGCTGTAAGGACTACAAGAGGAAAGGGGAGGTGAAATGAAAGTCTAAATGGCTCTTTCTCAACCTCTCACATTCAGTAGAGCTCGGGCACTCAAGGCTGGGAAGACCAACCTCTCCTTAACCAACCCAACCCACTGCAGGAGACATCAGGAGAGGAACACATCTACATGGCCCACTCCAACAAAGGTGTAACAGGATAGTCCCTGTTCCCCATTGCATTTTGGCATTGGCTGAATTACTCTGGGCCACCTAAAATAGGTTTCCAGTTTAGGCTGCATTATTAGAAAGGTCAGAAGGGACCTTGCAGCTCCTCCAGTTCCCACCTCTCAGGGACACCTTCCACTGGAGCAGGTTGCTCCAAGCCCCATCCAACACTGCCAGGGATGGGGCAACCTGTCACTACGAGCAGTTTAAAACACAATATCCTATCCAGCAGCACATCCAGTTGGTGTTACAAACCTGATCCGTGTACCAGTAGTATGGCGTGGGATCGATGCCCTCTCTCTTGTAGCCTTCGAGTAGCTCCTCACTGTCCCAGATACGCATCGAGCCTCCGACGATCTCGCCAACGTTAGGCATCAACACATCAACCTACAGCACAAGATCCAAGTGCTCCAACTCAGCTGCATGGAGGAGCTGGGAACAGTCCTCTAGGATCTTACTTTCGGCTCATTCACACTGCCTCCAACAAGATGTAAAGTCCTACTTACGGACTCGGTGAGTCGGGAATCATCGTGGCAGCGCTGCATGTAGAAGGACTTGATCTCCGCAGGGAATCGGCACAACAAGATGGGCTCATTAATGGTGTCTGTCATCAGCCTCTCAGGAGCTTCAGGAATATCCTGGGGATAAAGAAGGATTTAGTACCATCTAAAGCCAAATACCTGGAGTCCCATGTGTATCAGTGTGACACAAAGGCCACAGGTATCCATACACTGATCTGGAAGCACATGGACTTTGAAACCAATCTTCTCTTCCCAATGTGCCGGGCAGAAAACTGAGGAAAACCCAACCTGACCCATGACTTCCCAAAGCAGAAGAGCTGAATCTCCTTCCTCCCTACTACCTTCTTCCACAAACTTCGAGCAGTTTAAGTGCTCCCTTGTTCCCTCTGCAACCTCAAGTGTGGTGCAGTCCGAAGACCTTTCTCTCCCACATCTTTGATATAGATGGGAAACCAGCAACAGCAAAAAGCTCAACACCGACAAACAGCAAAGGGCAGCAGGAATTTGGTCGGGATTAACTCCTGAAGACCCTCAGACAGACTTACTTCCCCAAACTCATAGTAAGTGCCATCCTCCTTCTTCACATCATGCTCCTTCAACCACTCGATGGCTTCACTATAGTTCATCCGCCGGAAAGGACGTTTCGGAGGCTGGAAACCCTAAGGAAGAGCGGACAAAACCAGTGGGAATTTGTGGAGAACACCACTTTTCCAGTTGATTGGCATGCTCGTGCCAGACTTGAGGCACAGACACTGCTCTCTGCAGCTCATACACCCACAGATTACTACTGAGTAACTACACACATCAAGCTCAGTAGGAACACAGTGGTTTGGGCTGAAGGGACCCTAAGGCTCATACAATTCCAATAGGGACACCTTCCACTAGAACAGGCTGCCCTAAGCTCAGCCTAAAGAGGTCAGAACAACAGGGATGATTGATTTCTACGTGCTGGTGGTGGGGATGAAGCCACCTCAAACCATCTTCAAAGGCAGCAGCAGACAAAGTCTTTCTACCAAATGAAACCACTTTAGAGCTCCACCTTCTGGGGTAGGAAGTAAATCACTGCTTGTTCACTGGTCATCACTAGTACCAGCTCTGGGATAGAGGGTCTGATTCCATAGTAAATCCCGGTGTGTTCCTGGCTCCTGGAGCTTGCTAGCAGGGAACTTCTTCCCCTGCTCCTGGAGGAGTCAGTGGGTTAATTCTTTCCATGTGGGTTGGAACTGGATGAGCTTTAAGTTCCCTCCCAACTCAAACCAGTCTGTGATGTTACTTAGTACTGCTACTCCTAATAGTAAGCAAGCAGAGCACCCTGCTTTCCCAAACATTCCCATCAGGAAAAGCTATTTCCTTGCTGTTGCTGCCTGCTCCTACATACCGGGTTCAGGTCATACAGTAAACCTCCTGCAGGTGACTTCAAGACCCTGTCCACTACATCACACACCAGGTTCTCCAGACGGTCCATCATCTCCTCAAAGCTTATGAAGGGACATTCAGCTTCGATGTGAGTGTACCTGAACCACAAAGTCACCATTAGAGAGCCACACATGAGCAACCTCTACTTACATCAATGTCTCATGACCAGATGATGTCCACCGACACAAGGTCTCATCCCAAATATACCTTCAGTCCTTTCATGTCGTGCTGTCTGCTTGTTGTACATCAACTTCCTACTCCCCCCGCCCCTTTACAACTTCACTACTACCCCCATAGCAAAGGAGACTCTCTCCTTACTCTGCCAAGTGCCTGCGGGTCCGGGACTGCTCTGCCCTGTAGGACTGAGCAACGCAGAACACATCTCCCAGGGCTGGGATGCAGGTCTCCAGGTAGAGCTGGGAGGACTGTGTCAAGTAGGCCTCTTCCCCGAAGTAATCCAGCTTGAAGAGGGTGGAGCCTCCTTCCACTTGAGTCTGGACCAGGGTTGGTGGCGTGACCTGGTGAAGAACACGACTGCCATTACTGCAGTGAAGAATGAAGAACAAGGATGACAAGGTCCCCAGGATGAGATCCATAAGGAAACCTACATGGCTTTTCCAGGAAGAAGAGAGCCTTGAAGGGAAGACATTGAGGTAGTGACCTCCTAACACTCACCTCATAATAACCATTGGCAAAGAAGTGATCCCTGAAGGCCTGCACGACCATGGAGCGCACCTTGAAGATCTTGGCCATGTTCTCCCCTCGAATCATCATGTGCCTGTTGTTAAGCTGCACGTCCACCTCCGAGTCCTCATTGAGCACATTGTCAGCTCCTCCTGCTGGTGCCAGGCCAATGAGCTCCCAGTAGTCACAGCTGAGCTCGTGGCCTCCTGGAGCCTGTCAAGTCCAACAGAAACACCTCAGATGTCTTCTTTTTGTCCCTGGCATTGGTGGTGGAGATGTCAACTTAAAGACAGTGTAACCCTGTTGTATAACACTTGGAAGTGCCACTGGTAGCCCACCATGAGCAGAAGGAAACTATTTACTACCTTCAACTACTCAATGGGTGGTTATGGAGAAGATGGTAAAATGCTAGGACCACACTGCAAGCTCCATCCTTGGAGACAGCAGAAACACATCTGGACAAGACCTCACATTAAATCTTCAGGAAGAGAATGGACCCTTCTTGAGGGCCCTCAGAGGTTCCTCCCAGCCACAACCACTCTGTACCAACCTCCACTGTGAACTGGTTTTGGCTGGGGTAAGAGTTTATTATCTTTGTGGTAGTTTAGGTAGTGCTACACCACAACACACTGGCACTCAGAACCTTCAGCAGTGCCTTGCTACACTCCCAGAAGAAAGAGTCCTCCCATCTAAGAGAAGACTTATCATTCACCGTGGGTCATTCTCTAAGTGCATTGAGCTGCTGTCGCAGATCACGGCTCCTAAGAGACCAATTCCATACCTGCTTCCCTTCAGGAACGAGGTTCAGCGTTCCATACACAGCAACACTGCTCTCCGTGGAGAGAACCAGCCCGTTGTAACACTGGCACTGAGGACAGAGACAGAGGCAAAGCGAAGGTCATGTTTGGGTTTGGTATGACACGGACTGGAGTTCACTCCTACTTGTAAGTAGTTCTCCCATTGTCACTTGTACTACTCACCACTAGAGGGGTTTGGGTCAATCCCACAGCTGAAATCAGAGGGTTTAGTACTTCCAGTGAAAGGGAAAAGGATGAAGTAGGAGCAACTCACTTAAGGACAGAACTAAGTCATCCCAACTCACCAGCTCATCTGAAAGGACACACTGCAGGAAACCAGTGCCGTCCCTCAACACAACGAACATCAGGTTCTTCCCTAGTTGGGAGAGAAGAAGAAGAGCCTCAACCACCTTCTTTACACAACCATAAGCTTCCAATTGTGCTATTGAGCTCCTCAGCTTTCAGGATGAGTTTAAATCTAAGAGCTGTCTGATTCAGTGTCTGAACTCTGTGGGTGCTCCATCCTCACACAGCCCGAGTAACCTCAATGTTCATGCTCACCCTGCCTCCTCAGTCGGTGAATCCAACCAAACACCTTCACCCTCTGGCCTCTGTAAGCCTCCAGAGCAGCAATCTTCACCTGGAAACAGGGAATAAAGGCAAGGAGAGAAGTGATTCACCTTTCACACAGTGCTTTCCATGTAATTACTTGGAATATGTGTATGTGGCAGCTTCCTTCTGTAAATGCTTCCTCCCCCAGAAGGTGAATTCCATCCTGGGTGGAAGCACAGCTCCAATACTCAACAGCTGAGTAAGGAAAGAGTTGCCTAGCCAGGAAAAGCAGTAAGTTGGGATAGCTTTTTCAGGCTTCACACTGAGTCCTTCCCACTCAGCACGGAGCAACTAAGGACTGGAACAGCTTTTAAAGCAGCTCATGTTGTGTGGGATCTAAAGCCTACGTACTACAGACACAAACCAAAGGTGTATTTATGGCTGGTAAGAAGACAGTGGCCTTTAAGCCACAAAGCAGCCAAAACACCTCAACGCAGGCCATGTGTCAAGCACACTGGGTCTTACTTACACATTTGGGCTCTGGAAGACTCAGATCGTTCTTGATCACAACCTTCTTGGCCTCCTCCAGGTTCTTCTCCCTCCTCAAGAGATCTTCTGCCTGGATTACAAGGGATTGCAATGTATTCAATAGGCTTGGGATGATTCCCACTCTTTCGACTGCAGACTACCACATACATGGATGTCTAAGAGCTAAAGCTGCCCTAATTCACGCTCATGCTGTGAATCAAAGCACAGCTTCACTCCTCACCTCACCTCACTCAAATCTCACCCACTTTCAGCCACAGCCTTGCCCTAATCTAAGCAAAGCCAAGCTCTGAGTAACCAAGGTGGAAAATATGCCCCAGATGAAGCTTTCTGGGGCTGGGGATGGTAATACCACTGTGTAATGGCTTTGGGGAAGAACGGGATGTGCTTCCCAGCCTCACAACCCACCTCCTTCTTCTCCTTTGCTTCATTCTTCATCTGTTCCCTGTGCCACAGCTTCTTGCTGTTCTTCATCTGTGACTTGGATATAATGGCCCATCTCTGCATTAAACCAAGACAAGACATTGGAGCTGGGTCCCTCCATAGGGGCATTGACAGAATTCGTACATGGAAGCTCTACAGCACCTCGTTTTCCTTTTGGGAATCCACATAGATAGTAGGGAATGGCTCCTTTCCTGCTGTCATCAAAGCCTGGGAAGGGGGAGAACATCAAGATTAACAAACTAAAGCCATCCCTAAGGCCAGCAAGCACACATCCTGCTTCTGATCCTTTTGGAGTGGCCAAACCAGCCCCACAAATCACTCGCCCTCAAGTCCTTCTACACAAGGAGGTGTCACCCTGCGTGGCCTTACCTTTAGAACAGTCTTGAATGGCTTCTTTTGTGTCCCATCCCCACTGGAATCATCGCCTTCTCGGTCAGAAACATAGAGCTCCTCTGGAAGAATGACAAATCCAGGGAACAGCCCCATTAGCAGGAGAAACCGGGGACACAACGGGTACTAAACCTTCATGCTTATCAGCACTGATAACCTCCCAGTGCAACCAGCTGGGCACACAGGGCAGGAATCAGCTCATGTTTCCCATTCTAAACAACTGCAGAGGGGCTTCAGCCAAGGGATGAAGGCCAGGCCAAGGGGAATGGCTTTAACCTGCCGGAGGGGAGGTGGGATATAGGGAAAGGGCTTTTAAGGCCCCTCCACTGACCCCCCTTCCCGCACCGCCGCTCTGCCTTCCCCAGCGCAGAACCGAGCACCCCCGGGCTTCCCCCCCACCATAAAGCCGCAGCCCCGGTACGACCGAGCTCCATCGGCCACAACGGAGCGGCGGCCGCCATCTTCTCCCAGCGGCGAGGACCACGCAGCCGAACCGAGCCGAGCCGAAGCTTCCCGAAGCGCTCCGAAGCGAACCGAGCCGCTCCGAACCTCCCCGACGCAAACCGAACGGCTCCGAACCTCCCCGAAGCGAACCGAGCCGCTCCGATCCTCCCCGAAACGAACCGAGCCGCTCCGAACCTCCCCGAGCCCCTCTAAAGCTCCCCGAGCCGCTCCGAGAACCCTCAGAGCACGGCGCCCGCCGCCGCCGGGCCTCACCGAGCACCAGCGCCGCCGTCGGGCCCAGCACCTCGCCCGCCATGTCGGCCCCGCGCCCCGCCGGCAGTGCGTCACCGCGCTTCCGCCGCCGGGCCGGACCGGGAGGGGCGGGGCTGAGGGCGGGACACGGACAGATCACGCGATGCGGAGGCTCGCGCGTGGGCGCTGTCAGACGCAATGCGGAAGCGGAAGCCACGTCACGTGACCAGAGAAGCCCGCCCAAAACCCGCCCCTCAGTGAGGCCACGCCCCCTCTCCCCCTCCCCTCAAGGGAAGCCCCGCCCCTCGCCGCGCGCCTGAGGGGGCGGTGTTCCGCTCGCTCCGGGGCCCGTTCGCGGGGGCAGCGGCGCCGCCGCCGTTCCCGTCAGTTCCTCCTCCTCCTCCTCCTCTCCCCCTCCGTCCTTCGAAGGACCTTTAGGACCTTTATTTGCATGAAATCTCTGAAATGTACATTCCATTGCGGACGAGGCGGGTGTGGGGATAATGGCGGTCAGCCCCCTCCTCAGTGCGGGAGCTGGGATAGACATGGGGGCCGCGTTCCCGTGCCGCTGAGGAGGCACAGGGGAGGAGCTCTGCTCCGTCAGTCCATGCACACGCTGAGGTGCCCGGTACAGAGGTGAGCAGTGAGGAGATCCCTCTGCTCCCGCTTGGATCTCTCTATCCCAGAGGAAAGCCAGGAAGTGGCTATGGAAGGAATAACGAGGTAACTGCCGGCAGCAGTTTGCTCCCCAGAGAAAACGTGAAATGTAGCTGCAGTCCATTAGAATGGGGAATAAAGGTCAGGATTCCAGCGCTGGTTTCCATCCCCAGCGCATGGATCTTCCACCCGCAGTGCCAGGACTCACTCGCACCAACTCCACAGACAGCTATGGTTCCAGTAGCCCCAGAGCAGGCATTCAGGCACATCCGCTGCCTGTCGGATCAGTCGGTACAGCTGTGTGTAAAGCATCACCCGCAGGCCAGGATCAGTGCGTGTGAGCTGCTCGGAGCCCTGGTACTCCGGTGCCCAGCACCGCATCCAGAGGAGCCCGCTTCTTCCGGATGCTGCGTCCGGACGCGATGAGATCCGCGTATCCGCGCTGGTGGGAGAAGGCATAAGCGGAGCGCCGGGCCGATACTCCCCTCTGGAATGTGCTCGGCCGCCGCTTCCATTGCTGCTCCTCTGCCGCCAGCTGCCTGCGCTGCCTCAGGATCTGCAGCACACACAGACATTCCTTGTGGATCACAAGGCAGGTGTGAGCAGCGCGGAGGGCTTGGGTGGAGGCAATGGGTTTAACCTGCCCGCGGGGAGATTGCGATGGGATAGAGGGAAGTGCTTCCCTATGAGGATGGTGGGAATGGGGAAGCTGGGGCTGCCCCAGCCCTGGCGGTGGTGGAGCGACCTGGTCATGTGGAACTGGATGAGCTTTAAGGTCCCTTCAAGCCAAGCCAGTCTGATTTCATCAATATCAGCCCCGATTCCAACTCCCGTGAGTGAACCCGCGCCCCGTTAACCAAACCAACAGTCGGCTTTACTCACTGTGTCGCTTTGTGAAGGCCAAATTGTCATGGCTAAGAAACGCTGGGCCACTATGGGCAGTAAGCAGATAGCAATGGATAAAATCATGGTGAGCCACAGGTACGGCTGTCTCAGAGCATTTGGGGCAGTTCCTAGGCATAAAGAGAGCAAAAATGGGTTTCTGACATGGTCATTCGGCTCCTTGTAACACACAAGCAACATACTAAAAGGCACAGCTTGTTTTCTGCTTGTGTAACACCCAGGTGTTGTGTTGTGTAGCACAACATCAGGCTTCAATTCGGATTCTACTATGAGGGAAGCATAATAGGGATGAGTTTGTAAAGCATTTTTTCTGCAACAAATTCATGTCCAAGCCCTTTTGGTTCCCATTCGTGAACTCCAACTGCTGGATAATGCCCAATTGCAGCTCCTTTTGAGGGATAGGAAAGGAATACTCCCAAATAAAGCATCATTTTGGCCATAGTTCAAGAACAAGAACCACAAAGCACAAGGACTCACCAGTGAACTGAAAGCCAGAAGGGAAGAGAACGTGGATCCCAGCACTGTGGAAGTCAAAGGTGATGCCAAAGTAAAGTGCAATACTCCCAAACACGGAGAAAGCATTCACAAATGTCCAGTAGGATGTATCCAAACCGATCTGGAAGCAAAGCAAAACTCCAAGTGAGCAAATCCTCTGAGTATGGTGGAGTCTCCTCTCAATCAGCTACAAAGGGAGCACCAACAGGCAGGAAAAGGCCTCAAAGAGCAGCTTTTTGCTTGTTGGCATGGCTTGAGGAGTCAAAAGCAGATCCAGAGCTGAGGAAACTGAGCTGACTTGCCTGGAAGTTGACCACAAATATAAGAGAAGAGGCTGCTGTGACAGCAAAGGACTGGTAATCCGATGGCGCTTCTCCATCCTGCCCCATGGTTTTCAAGTAGGCTCCATAGGGGATGAAGAAGATGATCAGGGAGGTGACAGCTCCGTGAAGCAAACTCAGGAAGAACTTCTTGTAGTTAAAGAGTAAATCCTTCTGGCCCAACACATAGAGCCTGGGGAAGCGGAGGCTCAGCTTGTCACTCACGTCCTTAGTAAGAGAAAGAGAACTTGTAGCAACTTCTTGTTCTTGGCGTAAGCTTTGAGGGCTGGGTTGGGTTGGAAGGGGCCTGAAAGCCCATCCAGTTCCGCCAGCATGTACAATACCTGGTCGAGCAATCCAACGAGGAGCACAGGGAGGCTGGAGTACAACACGTTGTAGAGTGTGATGAACCAGTCTTCATATGCTGTCTGCAAGAGAGGAGGAAGCTCAGTGGTTCCTGAGAGCTTGCATGGGCCCTACTCCAGCTTTACGTGACCTGCGCCATATTTGCTCAACAGCTGCACCTTAGCTCCAGGCTCTGTGTGAAGGTGCCCTACTCCTTCCAAACCAGCTGTGTTACCTGGCCTGCAGTGCTGCTGGAACTGGACACATGGACCTCCAAGCCCTCTTGGAGCAACCTTCTAGTGGAAGGTATTCCTGCTGGAACTAGATGAGCTTTAAGGTCCCTTCCAACCCGAATCATTCTGCAGCTACGCAAGATGTAACTGAGCACCCATTTTCCTGCAGGAACTATGGATGACAGCTTCAGGTTCCCATTGCTTCCCAGGTTAAAGCGTTGCTGTTCCACTCTCCCTGTTGCTGTTACACACAAGAAACCTCCTTACCTGAGCGGAGAAGCCATTGAAGAAGGAATACCAGATGTGGACCAGAGTAAAAGCAAAGTTCTTGTAGAAGAAGTATCTCAAGAACTTGCACATCCTGATGTAGGACCAGTGCCCATGGACCAGCAGCAGCCTCTGCAGGTAGCGGAACTGCCCAAAGGAGTAGTCACTGGACATGACAGCTTGCATCCCTTCCTGGCCACTGATCCCAACTCCAATGTGAGCAGCTGCGTGAAGGAAACACACCACAACGTGAGCAAATCTTCCAGCAGTTCTGGGCTCTTCACAACAGAAACCATAGCCCAGAAATGTCTTTCCCACTAGGATTTGTTCTTTATGCTCTCCTTTGCAACCCACAACAGGCTACAGATGGAATTCAAGTCCCTTCACAGGGAATGTCCACAAAATCCATCAGGAAGCCCCACTAACCATTTCCTGAAGGGCTTCCTCAAGGAGGGAAAGCACAGGTGGAAGCAAACAGAGCCCAAGTGCTGAACTTAAACAGATGGAGGAGTCTTCTTAAAGAGCAATAGTGAAGAGGCTGCAGAGGAACGCCCACAGGAGCTCTTTCCTATCAGGAGAAGCTTTGCAACTGCCTTACTTTTGATCATGTTGACATCATTGGCACCATCCCCAATAGCCAGAGTGACGGCTTTCTTGTACTTCTTCACCAGCTCCACCACCATGGCCTTCTGCTTTGGAGTCACCCGGCAGCAGATCACAGCCTTGCACTCACAGGCCAGGTCCACAAAGTTCTGCTGCTGCTGCTCTTTGTAGGCCTCAGCCCTTTGCCTCTTCTCCCTTTGCTTCTTTTCCTCTTCTGCTGTTCTGGGGAACTTGAGCTTCAGTTTCTTCTTCTTCTTCTTCTTTTCCTGCAGGATTTCATTCTGTGACAACAAAGGAAATCAGGGAATCATGGAATCAACCAGGTTGGAAAAGAGCTTCAGGTCCATCCAGCACTGCCTTAAACGGGCAGGAGAACATCTCTGGTACGTACCAACCAGGAGCCAGTGATTATTAAAGCATGATCCCTACTGCCCTGGAAGAAGGGCTCATTCGTTCTCAGTGAGGAACGTGCATTGGATCCAGCTCTGTTCCTCTGGTTTTCCAGCCTTGTTTGAAGAAGAGCACTGGATACAGAAAAAAACAAGGATAAACTTGAAGCTGGATGAGTCCCAGCCTCAAAATCTACAAGTAGATGCTGCAAGGACTTTTATTGCCGTGTATTAGGTGATGGTCTAAGCAGTGTTAAAAGAGGTTTGCCAATAAGGAAAGCTTGGGCAAAATGAGTCAGGAATAGCTGTGACACTGTTACAAAGCTCCATTTCTCCCAATCCTATGTTGCTTTCCCTTGGGATTAACCATTTCTTTATGACCAAGTTTCTGGGCTTATAGCATAGATCTGTACTGTATGCAGGAACATGGGATGAGTTGAAGGAATAGCTGGGATAACACTGAAGTTCAGGGACACACAGTGAGAGCAGATCTTGGCTACTACTCAAGCTTTGCACTAGGGAGAGACCTGCTTAGCTCAACCCAGGCCTGGAGTCGCTGTGGGACAAACCATAGGGATAATGCTATACAGGGAATAGTTTTCCCTGGGCTCTCCACTTGCCTGGTGTCTTCTCCGTAGCAGATGGTGGTTTCATCTGTTAGGAGCTCACAAGAAAATCCAATGTTTTCAGCAGTTTCTACAATAGAGAGTAGTCAGAGGAAAGGATTTACTCCAGAGTTGTGTCAGGACGGGGTGGTCAGCCTGAACCAGCCCAACTCTCTCAGCCTGGCTCCAGAGCAGAGCTTGGAGCATCTCCGTGGCCTCCTCTGGACTCCCTCTTGTGTTATCCCAACTTATCCTGCTTTTAGGATGAAAACCTACCTTTTTTGTCACCAGTGAGCACCCAGATTTTGATGTCTGCTTTGGAAAGCCGGGCAATAGTCTCTGGAACTCCATCCTGGAGCTTGTCTTCTATTGCTGTTGCTCCAAGCAGCTGGAAATACATCAGAAATAGAAGTATTTGGTGTGGTTCTAAAGCCTGAGAAGATCTAACCCCAAATAAGTTCTGTTCAGAGAGATCTGCTCCTCTAGAAGCACATTCAAGGGTTCAAAGTTGACTTACAATCAGGTTCTGTTCTATTTCCTCATAGGCTTTGTCCAGAGCCTCATCACGGTTTGTGGTGGCCACACTGGCCTCCAGGAACTTCTTATTCCAAGCTTCAAACTCGTCATGATCGATGTCTCTGTAGCAAAGGCACAGGGTCCTCAGGGTTTCACTGGCAAATACCTGGCAGATAGTGACAAACACACAGTTACACTTGATTCAAGAGCTTAGGGGTCAGGTTATAGTCAGCACTAAAGAAGCTGTAACTTCAAGAGGTAGATAAACCACACACATACATCCAGTGCTTCCTCTGTGGCTTCTCTCTTGGGATTCCTTGGGTGCAGGCGTTCACAGATGACTGTATCAGCCCCTTTGCAGTATAACCGGATGTTTCCACCTGATTCTCTTACTGTGGAGTAAAATAAGAGAGGAGTGACAAAGTGTTGGAGGGCATGTACGAAAAGGGAGAGTTTCAGATGAGATCTTTCAGTCTAGTACCAAAGCTGCAAGATGTTTCTCCTTCATCACCTCTGACAAAGCTCAGTGAAGCATTTGGTGGACAAGTGCATTTCCCTTTCTCACAGATTAAAGTCTATCACAGTCTTCCATGCTCCAGCTTCTCCTACGTGTACTCTGCCACCTATGAAACACAAGGTTGCTTGCAAGCAGCTTACCAATGACAGACATCCTCTTCCTGTCGCTGTTGAAGTCCAGGATAGCAAGGACATCATACGTCCTCTCTGTGCCCATCTCACTCAGAGTGATGGTGTTCTGTGTTCGGGAGAGGAACACGTAGCCAAAGTTCCTGGCTGCTGTAACCAGGGCTCCTTCATCTGGAGAAGCTGCTTGGTAGTTAAGCTGACCTGTTCCACCACAGCAGTGGGGAGAGGAGAAATGCATACGTAAATATTACTCTTCTAACCTTATTCCTCACATCCATGAATCCCTCCAAAGCTCTTCACCTCTGCATTTAGTTTCTATCGCATTTAGTCACTCATTTGGCTTGTGTGTGTCTGTCCTGGCAGCAAATGCTTTGTGTAGTCTATAGGGCTGTGAGTAAAGGAGGAGTAGCACGAAACCACTGGGTTTCCACACTGAAAACATGTTTGCACTTAGGGGATCATCTTGGTTTTGGCTCTCTCCCTTGTGCAAGTGGATTATGAACTGTTTCTGCTTCCACAAGCAAACCAAAGCATACTCACCATCAGAAATGTCAACCATGACAGTGTGGCAAATGGCAAGCAGAAAGAAGAACTTGTGTATTTTGGGGTCCTTTCCAGCTCTTATTTGCTCTATCAGGTAGTGATCATAGAAGGAGAACTTCCCATCTGCATACATGTTCCAGCTGAAATCCACTTGCTGCTTGTGAAACAGAGGGAGAAAGAGTTGGAGTCACCTCGGGTGTCATTGCTTTGGCAGGATGGAAGGAACGTGCCCTGTTCTACGCAGTCAGATCACTCCAACCTACCTCTGGCTGGCTCTGAAGCTGCCCTGCTCCGTCCCGGCAGTCTCCTGCAATGAAAGGACCATGGTTAGGAGGCACAGGAGGCAGCAACAGCTGGACAGCCACAGACTTACCATATCTCTGGCCATTTATGCAGCACTTCTTGAAGGTCATAATGTTCTGGGTCAGGGTTCCTGTCTTGTCAGAGAAGATGTAGTGGATCTGCCCCAGCTGCTCGTTGAGGGTGGTGGTTCTGGCCTTGGCAGGAGTGTCCTTCTCCGGGTAATACATCTGCAGGTCCCAGTTGATGAAGTAGCTTTGGACAAAACGGATCACTTCCACACTAAATGAAACCAAAGGAATGGTCTCATTCCCAGTGTTATAACCTCCTTCCCATTCTGCTCCAAGAAGAGGGTTGGAGGACTTCAAGTATGCTACAATGTCAAAGTTACTCCTGTTTCATGGACCTGTGTTCAAGGAATAATCCAGACATAGGATTTTTCCACCTTAATTTGCTTTCCAAGCAGGTTCCTCCATGGACTGCGGGAGCAGACTGAGCTGTTCACCATTAACTCACCCGTAAGATAATTCAACCCTATCACCTATTAAAGGCCAGGGTATTACCTACCTCACATAGAGGGAGATGGGGACCATGGTGTTGAGGACAATGATGTAGCCCCAGAAGTTCAGGAAGCCACGATAGGGAGGACTGAAGTCTTCAGCATCATAGAGGTACCAGGAGGAGTTGCCAACCTGCTGCTCCCAGTACGTGTGGCCAATGGCCAGGCCAGCTGACAGCAGGATGAGGACAATGAAGATCTGTAGCGTACCGAGAGGGAACATGGTTCCTCAATGTCCATTCTCTCTATTCACTTCAAAATGAACCCAAAGGTGTGAAGTTCAAACAGACTTACAGTATAAACCATGTAGTTCATCAAGGAGTCAATTTTGGTCCTCTTAAATCTGGTCTTTCCACTGTTCTTCATGATTTTTGTGTCAGCACCTACGAATAAAGATAGAACACACAACCAAGAGCTAAAACTACTATTTTACAACACAGGGACATAAATCCAACCACTATTTGTAAGAAGAAGATGTCATTTACTGCCCAGGGCATGATTTAGTGAGTCAATATTACACATGTTCCTCAATACCTGCAAATATGACCATGCCATGGCAGAAATCTGTATTCCTGATCTTACATCCACGTAGCAGGATCTTATCAGCATCCAGGGAATAACTGGTGTTTCTCCAGAATAAAGTGCCTGCAAACTTATCCAGTCTGTTGTTTGGTTCCTCACATTCAACCAGACCTAAATGAGAAGGAGAATAGCTTTAGTATATGGCATTGATTTGTACCAGAATAGAACCAGTTTTACTTCATGACGTTGGGTTGTGAGTAGATGAGTGCTCATGGAATCACGGAATGGTTTGGAGTGGAAGGGACCTTAATGCTCATCCAGCTCCTTCCATTGGCAACACTTCCATCCCCACCCATAGTGAACTGCTGGAGTAGTTCTTGACCACTTGTAAGGATGGAACAGTACTAACCATCAAAGTTTGCCATTGCACCTTCCTCTTGCAGGTATCTGTGTGTTACCTCCAGGGCCATCTTGAACTTTAAGTTGGTTTCCCTAAGGAGAAGGGATAAAGAGATGTGTTGCTGCTTTCCCACTCACAGGGAATAAGGAAAGGTGAAAGGAAGAAAGTCCAGGTTGCAACTGCTTTGTGGAGGGAGTATCTTCTTTGTAACTATGAGATACTACAAGGCTGATGAAATTGCCCTTCTCCAGGCTGAATGAATCCGAGCCTTTCTTCCACTTGTGATGCTCTCCAACAAGCTCCACCGACTGATCCCTCACCAGTTTCTAATGATCTTTGAATTGTGGAATCAAAACCTGCACACAGTTTTCCAGCTTCACCAGTTTGAATTACACCCTTCTTACTCTTTTCCCAGCAAGCCAGGAATGCTGAAACAAAGCCTTACCCATCTAGCTCGGCTGTCTCTACGTAGCACAAGCTGTTTGGTTCGGAGCTGGATAACAGCAAAATGTCAGCCTAGAAGAAGAAATAAGCATCAAGGGGAGATGGTTATCCCCATAAATCCAAGGAGAGACTCACACAGAGCTCTCGAGGAACAGAAACCAAGTGTCTAAAGCACTTACAGGAACAAAAGTGTTCTTCTTCAGGCGAAGGATATCCCCAACTTTGATATCTTTCCATTTTGTGCTCTTGAACCTAACAGCAAGAGAGTTTAATACTGATGATTCTTGAATCTAGAACACTCTGTACATCTTGTCATGGATATTATAACATTTAATCTTGGTCAGGTGTGCTTTTCCCTTTGGAAACTGCCTTTTAGTTGAGGGCCTAACTCAGAGGCCAACCTACCTCTTCCCTCTTCACCTACACATGGTCCTTAAGTTGCTTTTAGTACTGATTTAGCAACCATAGAATTAAGTTGAAGTTAATCCTTTGGGTAATTCCCTTCCTTTTCCAATCAGGTTTTCATACAGAGAACAGGGAGCTGGTTTAAGACCTTAGTACCAAGGCCACAAATGTTAGAGTGAAGAAGGGATGAGCACAAACCTTCCATCCCTGATGACTTCACATCTCCTGTTATTCACCTCATTGTCCATCCTGTGGCGAGCCTGAAAGCAGGAGCAGACAATGTGCTCTCTATCACAGTTACACATATTACCTATTTCCTTTGCTTTTAGAGCGATGTAAAGAGTTTCTTACAATGTCATCCACCAGGTCTTTGACTGCAGTTATGCCCAGCACCAGCAGTAAGGGCACCAGCGTTGTGTACCATGACAGGGTTGTTATCTGGGGAATTGACTACAAGAGACACATGAGATCAGTTCAGTTCAGAGACATTTCACAGTGATCTGGCTATGAGGAAGGAAGCCAACACATCAGACAAAGGTTAGGAAGATATTAGTCAGGTGAGTAATGAGCAACTCAAACTCACCCGCCAGCTGGGATTCCCTCTGTCTTCCTTACCTGCAGTATGAGAAGAACAAGGAAGTAGAAGTTGGCTGCTCTCTTGAACTGTTCAAACAGATTCAGGGGTAGAAACGTGACTGGGTTGTACTTGTAGGTCTTGATGGCATTTCCCTGCAGAAGGAGAGCAAACACCATTGAGCACAGCAGCTTCTTCTTGCAGTACACACATACGATGCGTCTGAGTAGTGAAATCTTCCCTATCAACCTCGTTGGAGCTGTTCCTTTCCTCAGTAGGGGTCCCCTCAACCAGGCACAAAACCAGCCATTTCCATGCCATTAAAAACCACTGTAGAATCTCAGACTGAAGCTTTAGCTACACCAAGAAGTAAAAAGCACTGCACCCCTGTGGAAAGGGTACAACTTCTACCCGGCTAAATGAAGTGAAGGCCATCTCCATCTCCCCTTTGTCACTTTCAAGCCATCCCCATCGTCCTGTCCCTCCATCCCTTGGCCAAATCCCAGCTTTCTTGGAGCCCCTTTAGGCACTGGAATACTGTTAGTAAGGAAGTAATTCCCCCTGATTAAAACAGAGAGGACTTACTTTGTATTTGCTTCTCTTGAAGCACAGGAATATTGGTCTCTTGAACTGGGGCTGCTGGTAGAAGTGGCCATCGTTTGCTTTCACTTGCCAGCTGCAATCTAAAGACAGAAGGTCAAAACCTCACTGGTAGCAATGGACAAACCAGGTTCTCTCTCAAATGCCACATCTTAAAGCAGGTTTAGGTTTTCCACAAGTTTCCAGGCTATTTGTCCTCTTCCTGTCCCTACATCCCTTGTCCAAAGTCCCTCTCAGCTCCCTGAAGCCTGCCCCAGGAATAGCCCTGTTAATCCAGCCACCAGCTGAGCCCTGCCCACATCAGAGACTCCTAGCTGGAGTCATCCAGCCAGTTTTGGAGCCAGCCCACGGGAGGCTTTGCCTGGGAATGATGAGGAAGAGTGTTTGGAAATGCAGCTTTCCTGTGTCATCAGCTCCTCTCTCCAAGCCACAGGAATGGATGTGCTTTGGGTTTGATGGGATTGGTCCATAGTTTGGGTAATAACTTGGGTGCCATTCACTGTGTGGACAGCAGAGCCTCGTGCTCACCAGGTTCTCTCCCATTCCTATGAGTGGGGGATGATGCTGCTGCTTCAGGTTGATGGGCAAGAGGAGGATGTGAAGCTGTGGCTGAGCTCTTCTCTGCCTTACAGACAAGGTCACCATGTAGCTCATCACCTTTATGCAACCAGCTGGCCCGGAGCTCTGCTTGGAATGAGGCCGAGCTCCAATCTGCCACCCACTACTCCTCCAGAGGCTCAGAGAAGCCACCCCAAAGCCTACCTAATGACCAAGCACAAATCAAACTGACCCACAGGAGGCTCAGCCTCTTCCCAGTCTGTTTTTTGTCCCAGTATTACCTTTCCTCAAGGTGTCTCTGCTCTCCTGGGTGTCTCTGTTGCTCTGGGCCTGGCCTGTTTTAGCCCCGGGCTGCTGAGGGTCCAGTTCCTCCTCAGTTTCATCGTCACTGTAGGGCATCACTTCATCGTTGGGTTGGGAATACTCCTCAAAGGTGGTCTCTGAGTCCCTCTCTGAGATCATGCTGAGCACCCTGTGAACACAGGAGGGGAGTCAGGGCAGGAGTTAACGCCTCAAGTGCTGAATTACGTCTGTGCCGTCTCATCTGGTGGTGATGGGCACCAAAAGCCCCATCTGAAGCCAGTTTCAAGTCATGGGGCAGCTCTTGCCACAGCAGCTCCTTCATTCCTGCTCTGTGTAATGACGTGTGCTCACCCACAGGCTGAGGAACATCCAGTGGGATGGAGGAATGAGGGAGCATCACTCCCAGTGGCCACTGCATGGGTCCCGATGAAGCTCCACTGGCCACAGTGGGGCACGATCAGGGTCATGCCAGCCGGGGCTGAGGTCACACAGTTCTTGCTCCATCCCAGTCTCCTCCAAACCAGTCCTTGCTTCCCCTCCCCTGCCTACAGGTTCAAGATCAGGGTTTGCACTGTCCTTAATCCCCCTTGTAATGGAGATGTAAATATTACATGAGCGCTTAATATGCTGCTCAAGTGACAGGGCCGTTGGCTGGGAGCTCAAGGTCCTGTTCCAAGGGGGTGGAACTGGGTGAGCTTTAAGGTCCCTTCCAACCCAAACCATTCCATGATCCTATGATTCCATAAGTATTCCATAGTATTGAAACTAGTTCCAACAGGGCCACCTTCCGCTAGAGCAGGTTGCTCCAAGCCCTGAACGCTGCCAGGGATGGGGCAGCCCCAGTTTCTCCAACCCATCCCAGTGGCCCACCACCCTCACAGGGAAGAACTTCCTAAGATCCCATCTCAATCTCCCCTCTGGCAGCTTGATCCAGAATTCCTTTTGGAATTATCTATCTAAAATAGACAAGGATTTGGCCTGTAATACCTGACCTGCAGGAGGGAAAGAGCTGAAGGTCCTCACATGCATGGTCCTTGAAGCACCACCACACCTCTGAATCCCTCTCACTCCGAGAGAAGCAAACCAAGACACACACAGACCCAGCCTTCAGCCTATTAATCTTTACTAATGAGCAGATTAATGATTAATGAACTCATTAATCATGCAGAGGGTTAACTGAATGCCAGTGCATGTACCCTGTGTTCTGGAAGCATCCCTGTACATACTCTGCCCTTGGGACCACCGGCACTGGAGGGGACGCTGGTCCAAGCAGAGGAGCTACAGAGGCACCCAGAGCAAGAACAGAGCAGAGATGGGGTGGGATGGAAGCAGAAGGAGCCCTCCGGTGACCCGGTGACAAAGTGGCTCTGGGTTAAGTTTCTTGACACCGGCTTGGCAGGAGAAGGGATGTCAGAGCAGTGGCAGGAGGTCAGGGGGAGGTGAAGAGTGATGCTGCTGTGAAACAGGAAATGAGAGGCACATCCTGGTTCTGAGTGCTGGGAACAAGTGCTGAGTGCTTACACTATGTGTTGCAATCACACAAGCAACCAGGCTGGAGAAGACCTTTAGGATCAAGGGATAAAGCACCCCAATGGAAGCACGTTGGAGGGGGGCCACACAGAGGGTTCCTTGTCTAGGCTCAAGCCAGGCTTGACTGATCAATAGCAGTAAGGGAAGAACTTCTGACTTCACACTCATTGCACTATGGCCTTGGAGGAAGCTCCCACCCCTGTTTCAGGTGAGGTGACTCAGAATTCCCACCAGGAAAGGTTCAAATCCAAGTGATTAGGAGATGGTTATGGATAAAGCACTCATGGACACCAGAATCCACCTCGTACGTGGTGATTCCACACCGTCACCACACACCAGATGGAGAAGACCTGAGGATGATGGTTACACTCTCATGGAACTGCAATGGAAACAGCTTCATGTGATGTTTGGAGAGCAATCACTCATTAAGAGGTGTTTCAGCCCTACCTTTAGAACTGTGAGGATCAAGAGCTTCCCAAACTCGATTGCTTCCAGCATGACATTTCATTGGCATCACACACAGCCAAGCTCGGAATATCCACAGAGGAATCAACTTGCTGCCATAATGACCCTGCAGCATCAGGAGATGACATTGGAACACTTGGCTCTGTGGAAGCTCCCCTCCAAACGCTGTTCTATCCCAGCTTGGTTAAAGGAAGGTGATGGTTTGGACTGGAACCATTCCCTGACTCCAGGATGAGGCACGTGGAGGAGCAAGATGATAACATCCCCCTTTATCTGCCCTGGGATTGTCCATTAACAGAGATGCAGCTTTTCCACCAGCTAAAGCCCATGGCAGGAGAAGTTATCTTGCAGGAGATAATCGAGCTGGTAACCTTTGCTTTGAGTGTACTTTGGAGGGGTTTCAACCTGCCTCTTGAATCATTGCGTTGCCTCTCAAGGTTCATGGTATAGAAGAATTTCAGTAGAGGAGAACATCACTCATTTGGAGCACACATGAGCCATAGGAGAAGGTTTAGGGCCCATTTTGGCTCATGAGATGATGCGTGTGCCGTAAGAAGCTCTCCAAACCCATGCATGCTGCCTCGTCTCAGGCAGAAGGTCACTTTCTGGTGCTTTCCTTATCTATTTCCTCATAAGAGCATCCATAAGCCACCTCTAATGTCATTAAACAGAGATTTCTAATGTGCAGAACACACAAGGGGAAAACCTAGCTTACAGAAGAGCTCTGTGAGCTTGCCCAGAGCTGAGATGCTCTGTCAGCAAGCACTGGGACCAGTATTCCCTAGGGATCTAAGCAGAAGCATGTTCTTCACCCCCGAGGTGCCCAGTGACACAGCAAGGTGCCCAAGGCCATGGGGTAAGCCACGCACAGAGCCTGCCTGAGCTTTCCGGAGCTCCTGGCTACTACCCTGCATTCAATTACAGCTCCACAAAGCAGCTCAGTTAGCAGGGGCCAGCTCAGGGGAGAACAGTTTCAAAGTCATCTTTAGGATGACTCCTGTCGTGCAGAATGAGGATGGTTCCTCCAGAGAACACCTATTTCTGCTCTCAGGGCTCTAGAAACAGTGACTAATGAGTAAGCAGCCCACAACCACCAAGCTGTTTTCCTCATTTATGGAGGGAGAAGGAGGGAAAAGCCAGAAGCAGAACTAGCCCAAGGCCACAGAAGCAAGGGACTACAATGGCAGGATCAGCCAGAGTTTAAGGGGAACATTAAGCTCCAATCGTGCCCCTCCCAGCTGAGAATTCCTTCCTTATCCCAAAGTTTCAGCCTTGGAATATCCGCAGGGGAATCAGCTCCTCACTCTGGGGTAAGCCTGCGGATCAGCTGAGCCCCAGCTTCATGGGGGGAAGCGAGACAGCCCCAGATCACTGCCAGGGCTTAGATCAGCGCTGGCCTTATGGGCACGGAGGTGATAACAGCCCCTTGTGCCGAGGTACCACGGTGGCCAAAGCGGAGCGCAAGCGAAGGTCTCACCTGGCCGAGGGCCCCGCTCCCCGCCGCAGCCGCTCCTCCCGGATGAGTACGGCCCCGTTGAAGCACTCTGGGCGCTACCGGAGCTCCGGCTGCACCCGGGACGCGTTGCCCCGCGGTGCCGCCATCGCCGCCCTCGCACCCCGAGCCCGCGATGCCCTGCGGAGGAAGCGCCCTGCGGGCCCGCCCCGCTGCCGCCGGCGCCCCGGTCCCTCCGCCCCGCGCGGCGCGCACCCCTCTCCCGCCGCCGCTCACTCGCTCAGGGCCCTCTCACCCCTCCGGCGGCCCCGCGCCCGCCCCGCAGGAGCCGCCGTCAGACCGGACAAACGGGTTCCCCGGCTCGGCCGGCCCGGCCCCGCCGCGCAGGGCCAGGGGAGAGGCCGCGCCGAGCCCGGACACAGCCGCGGCAGCGCCGTCGGGGGGAGGCGGCAGCGGCGCCGCTCACGCACGATGCCCCGAGGGGAGACTCCCCCTGCTCTGCGCCGCCGTTACCGGGGCCGTGAGTCTGAGCTCCCCCCGTTCCTCACCCGCTGCCTGCGCAGCATCGGCAGCCCCGGCGTCGGCCACTCGGGAACGGCCCCGCCATGGTCCAGAGGAGCGGGGCTCGGCAGCGCCTCGGGGCCGGCGCCATCCCTGGCTCCATCCCTGTGTTGAGGGACCTCGGCTGTGGTGATGACTGACACAAACCAAAACCACATCAGTGGGCGTTGTGGCAATGGCCGCCACCATCAGTGTCTTGGGATAGGTAGGACCTCCCTCCTTGTCTTGTTTTAAGTGACAGGATTCCTTTATCCCATCTTATTCAGTTTATTCCATCTTCATAATGTACTTAATGTGCAGTGTGACTGAGGAAACTGTGTGAGGTTTTGTAGCCTTTAACCTTAGGGGGGATTTTAACCTATTGGCCTTTGTAAAGGGTCAGAATGGACTCCTGGTTACTGAGTCCTTTGAGGGAAGGGGATGCTCAGATCCTGAGACCAATGACTGTCCATTTGCAATCCTTTTCACTGTGTTCTTCTTCTTCCAGGCATGTAAAGACCTCAAGGACCTGATGGGAACGGATGTGACAAGCTCCAACTGTAAGTGTTAATCCATTGAGCAGACACCCAAACACAGACATGGACCCACCCCATGTCTGCAGCCCTGGGGCCGTCCTGCAGGTGGCCGGGAGCAAGCAGCACCAGCAGCCTCGTCCTGCTGATCCCTCACCCTCATCCATGCGGGATAGATGCTGAACAGCACACAGCGCGGTTCTGAATGCACCTCGAGCATGGCTTTGGGATTTTGGGGCTTTGGGGTCCTGCTTTTGCTGTTGGCAGGGTTCGTTTCCCCTCCAGAAGCAGCCCAGCTCCACTTCATACACACAGAATAGTGGCAAAGCATTGACTGGTATGTGCGGAGGTGTCCAACACTGTCATCACTTGAAATCAGCCTCCACCTGAGCGCAAACTGTCCTGACTGAGCAAACCAAAGGGGAGTGAAGAGCTTCTTCGTGCCCCAGAATGCAAACTGAAATGAGAAAAGTAGTTTCTGCCTTACCAGATGCTCTTAATTTGGCCTAAATCAAGTCTTATTATTAAGCAGGTACAGGAGCAGGGGATAAAAATCAGCTAAGCAGCTTGGCGTCATGCAGGTTTGAATCAATCTGTGTCAGGTCTCCGCTTCCTTGCTGCAGGCTGAGCTGATCAAAGTGTGTTTGATCTGGCTGAGAGCACCATGGAGCTATTCAGCTGAGGGGAGAAATAGAACCTGCTTGCTTGTGGCTGCTGCTCCACATCTAAGTGCTCTTTCTTTGGGCCTCACAGGTATGGAAGAGATGCTTTGGCGCATCCTGCAATAGCAATGGGACACCCTTCTTTCTGGGCCAGAGCAAGCATTGCTCAGCCTTTTCTATTCCTAAGCCTAAATGTGATGCTGGATTTGGTGTCTTTCAGCACCTTCCTCTTTCCTTGCCCGCCTCCAATTCCTCACACAGGATAATGAAACACTTGGGCTTACAAAGCAGCAACTTCATTCACTTCAGGTCCAGTTCTGGCCAGGGCTTTGCTACATCACTTGTCATCATGTTTGCCCTTTCAGGATGAGGATTATTAGGGGTAAAAAAGCCTTTAACAGTGATTATTTGCTATAATAAATGTCCTAAATATTCCTTTGGACACTTAAAGTTCTGGTCCATGCTGGAGGGAGATGCAGCTCTTCTGTGAATGGTGTGATGGAGGAGCTGCTGCTGCTCACACACTGTGCTCAGACATCCCCAGTTCTCTTCCTGAATCTTTCTCCTTGGATTTCTTGCCACCGAATCTATCTCCAAAGTCTGGCACAGGAATAGTTGTTATTTCACCAGCTTACAGTTGGGCTTTGTTTGATCAGCCCAAAGTAAGCTGAGAACATACTGGGATGACATAACTTCACTGCAGGCTTAATACTCTGATGGGATTTGATACCCTGATGGGTATCTCAGTGCCCCAGAAGAGCTCTTCTACTTGAAAGGTGGATTCAAACACAGAGTTATACATAAAACATGGATAGGAAGAGGAGCCACATCATTCCCTGTTTCCTGCTGAATGATTCAAGTCAGAATGGGAGCAAATATGTGTTAACGAACTGCTTAAGTGATACGTAGAGCTCTTGCTACGCAGCAACAACTATGAGGGTTAGGTCCAAATCCAGCGCCCATGGAGGGGAATGGCTTTAACTTGCTAGAAAGGACACTGAGATGGGATATTGGGAAGAAGTTCTTCCCTGCGAGGGTGGTGGGACACTGGGATGAGTTGAAAGGAGAAGCTGGGGCTGCCCCATCCCCGGCAGTGTTCAAGGCCAGGCTGAAGCAACCTGCTCTAGTGGAAGGTGTCCCTGTTGGAACTAGAGGAGTTTAGGGTCCCTTCCAACCCAAACCACTCTGGAATTCCATGGCTCTACGCTCTCCGACTTTCAGGACCGCTGTTACTCCTTCCTCTGGCCAACAGATGGAGAACCACACCACCGAATCGCCTCCGGCCGCTCCGTGCAGCGGCAGCAGCCCAGCCTTGGCCGGGCTCCGAGGTCGCTGGGGTTCATTCCGGAGCCCGTTTTGCTCTAAAGGCAAGGTTACTCAGTCCTTCCAACGGGCTGTGCCTCTTCTCATCCCTGTTTAAGGCCAGGTTGGACAGCGCTTGGAGCAACCTGCTCTAGAGGAAGGTGTCCCTGCATGAGTGTTAAGATCCCTTCCATCCCACCCAGTTTGCATGTTTTTTGCCTGTCCCTGCTTTAGTGATTGGCTGCTTCTTGCCTGAAGGGAGCATCCTTCTTGTTCAGCTCATGCCTCATGTGCTTCACTGTACATCTCGGAGGGTTTGCCTCTGATTGATTTGATCTCTCATGGGTGCATGCACTGAAGGGTGCATTTGGGCTGTGCTGCTGCTTTCATATACCCTGGGAGAAGGGAATTGCCTTGACTGGAGCAGCAGCAAACCCTCCTATATCCAAAGGGATCCATCCTCCAGCTACTCTGGGAGGCACTTGTATGATCAGAACTCATTTATGGAGCCCTTTGTGTTCCTAAGGACTATGAGCCCAGCTTGTGTACAGTGGTATTAGCCTACTCCTGACTTGCTACCCTGCTAAAGGGGGGAGAAACTACTCCGCCAGGCAATTGTAGCAGGGATTCCATCCCATAATGGATCCCACAGGAGAAAGGAAGGTATCAAAGCGTCCCTGGCAGTGTCCAAGGCCAGGCTGGATGAGACTTGGAGCAATCTGGTGCAGTGGAAGGTGTCCTTATTGGAACTGGCTGAGCTTTAAGCTTCCTTCTACCCAAACCATTCATGAGCCTATGAAAGGACTCAGCTTTATTCCTATCCCTCCATAACAAGAGTTCCTGCGGGAATATTGCAGCAGCAGGATAAGTAGGAAGGGCTGGAGATGGTTTATCCATCAGTTTGGTTTCTGAGCCAGCAGGAGGCTCTCAGAGGGAGCCCCGGTTCCCATTCCAGGTCTGGAAGCAAAATGGCACAGCCCTGGAATGAGACAAGAACTGATGGGGCAGAAAGACCTCACTTGTCCCAAAGCATTCCCAGGTGGTTACAAGGAGAGGGATTAGTGTGTGTAGCAGCTCCCCAGTGAGGTGTGATGGAGCTGTTTCAAATGACCCCTTCTGCTTCCTGCAGCCGCATCTAAAGGGGGTTGGCTTTGCAGGCACAGATCTTCTGCCTTATATCCCATCTCCATCTCCCCTCTGGCAGGTTAAAGCCATTCCCAGTGTCCTGTCCCTATATCCCTTGTCCAAAGCCCCCTCCAGGTCCCTTGGAGCCCCTTTAGGCACTGGAGCTGCTCTAAGGTGTAAGGCCCAGCTCAGCCTGGCTCCAGAGCAGCAGCTCTGTGGCCTCCTCTGGAATTGCTCCAGCAGGAGATCAGGTTCCCTGTCCTCAGGTGTGTGCACATCCCTGCTCCAAGGGATACAAAGAGCACTGAGGAGGCACAAACAGGTCTGGAAGAGGGTAATTCTATCTCCTAAAGAGCAGATTTCAGTGTGTGGACCTGTGGGATCATGGCAAGACCCTGAAATCAGGGACAATGGGATGCCCCATGCTCATTCCTGCTTTTCCATGAGTTCCCCCTTCTTGTCTCTGTGCAGTCTGACCCCATGGAAGCACTCAGTCACACACATCAGTGTGAGGCACTCTCCAAGCACCACTAACCACACTATGAAGAGCGGCTTTGTCTCCCTCTGGCAGAGGGAGCTGTTTGCAGGAGGTCGGGAATGTGGGACACCCTCTGGAGCGTGTTCCACACTCAGGACTCTGGGATCATCTCCTGGCTTTGTGTACCTCTTACCCACCTCCACCTGCCATTGATTTGCCTCCTACTCACCCTTTGCTTGAGCTCCTCCCAGTTGCCCTCTAAGGAATCCCTTCAGCTCCTGTTCCTCTTTGCCTCGCTCATTCCCTCTTCTCCATCCCTCAGCTCTGCTGTGGCTGCCTGGTGGGACACTTGGCCGAGGGCTGGATGAGGATTTACAGCCCAGAGTGAAGACATGGAATGGGTTGGGATGGAGGGGCCTCATCTAGTTCCTCCTTCCACTGGTCCACATTGCTCCAGCCTGGCCTTCAACACAGCCTCAGCTTCAAGCTTAGAAGCCAAGAAATGCATTAGCCTAGAGACAAAGCTGTCCTTCTGCTTCCAAACCTCTTGGGAATAGGACAAGGACATGTCCCAACTTCTCCACAGCTCCCGTGCTGCCACTTTGCATCTGGAATGGGAGCAGGCATTCAGTGCCCTGGAGCCAGAGCAGGAGAGATGTTCATCAGCTGCACCACAAACAGGGGTGTTGAAACCCCAAGCAGAGGCAGGGCTCCCACCCTCCCACAGTGATATGCATGCCAGCCTTGGAATTCCAATGCATGGGTGGGGTTTGCTGAGTGCTCCTTGGGGCTGGAATGATTTGAGCTTGGACACAGGGATGTGGCCTTCAGGACTGGGGTTTACATGGAGCAGGGAAGCTGTGGCTGGTGCCGGAGCTGCTCTCCTTGTCCATCCCCACATCAGCTGAGTGAAAGCCTCTGGTGTCCTGTGCTGGTTCCTGATATCCACAGCTCCACAAGAGCCAGATGAGAGAATTCCCTGTAGGAAAAGCCATTGGAGACCAGCTCCGAGGTGCAGAGCCAGGCAAGTGGGCTCTGTGCACGAGGGCTTCCCATTTCACTGTGGTCAGAAGCTGCTGCTGTGGATGCGCAGCGCCAGTAAACGCCATTTGGGATGCAGCTCGTGATCCTAATGCTGTTTGGGAAGCAGGAAGCCCCCATCTCATTTCCTAAAGAGCTTTTTGGGCTGAGGCTGAGGTTTCGCTAATCCGGTCAGGCCAATTCCAGACAGTCCAAAGCATCTGCCTGCAGGAAGTGGATGGTTTCTATGGCAGTGGGGATTAAAGGAGGAGGGATTTACTCTGGGAATTCTCTCCAGTGTTACTGTGACCTTCCAAGCACCTTCTCCCAATGTTTGAGTACTGTTAAGTCCAGCTGGAAAGCAAATAATGGGATCAGCAAAAGGCAGAATGGATACAGGTAGGGGAAACAGTTTCAGCCTATTCCCTGGGGTTGTTTTGGCTGACAACACACAGCAATGTCTAGCGAAGGTTTCTGTATCCATACGGATGCTATTCCTAGGAAAATGGTGAAGAAATCCCAAAGGATCTGACCCAAAGAGGATTTGTATTAATGCATTAACTTAGCTCCTTTGGCTAATGTGCTCTTTGGTCAGGTTACTACTAGGAGCAGTTTTAACTTCAGGATGAGGGATGAATCCATCCCAAAGCTCCCAATGCTCTCCACTGGGGATAAAAGGCCCGTGAGGAGAATCCCATCCTTGTGCCCTTACAAATGAGACTTGGGAAAGGAGCAGCAGTAAAACATGGAGCTGCAGAGACTGAGATGATGGGAGCAGCTCTGCTCTTAGGGATGAGGATAAAGGAATGAAGAGGGATACAGCCCTCTGTTGTATGGATTCCACAGGGAGCCTCCCTGCCTTTTTGTGACAGGAACACAGCGTGTAGGGTGAGGAAGCCCCTGCGAGTAGTTACTCCCTTGTAGCTTACAACTACATGGTTTATGACATAACTACACCAGACACAGCTGATGATGGGAGACATCCGTGAGTACAAAGGCCTCCCAAGCTGTACTTTAGCAGCCTGCCATTTTGGCTCATGGCTGGGCAGAGGTCAAACCCACCCTTCCTTCCTCTCCTTCCTTTCTCTCCAGAAAGAGGGATCCCCCATTCCCTTTGGCTCTGTGGAGCAGAAACCAGGTCCAAGATGCACAAACAGAGCTTGGAGTATCAGTGGCAGGAGTTGGAACTGGATGAGCTTTAGGGTCCCTTCCAATGACTCCCGGAGCTTGCTGAGCAGGAGGTCTGGGTACCAGGGGATGTCCCAGCTCAGCCCCTCGCGCCAGGGCTGGTCTCTCTGCATTCAGGAGGCGCCAAGGGCTTTGTTTCTGGGTGTGGCGGCAGAGGCTCATTGCCGTGTCACTGCCTCCACGTGGCTTTGTCAATGTAAGCGCTGCAGGAATCAATTGGGGCCCTGTAAAGGCATAAATGGGGCTGAGAGCAGCCTCCATGCGCGCTGCAGCTCATTACCTCTGCTATCACCGCGCCTAGAGATAACAGCGAGATACCGGAGCACTGATTAGCCGGGGAGGGGACGGAGCCAGCCGGGGAGTGCCCGCGGGGGTCCCGGCAGGGAACGCCCGACCGGGGCCCCCCAAGCAGGGACACGAGCACAGCCCGGCCCCGGGGTGTCCCCCCCACTCCCGGGACGCCGCCGCGCCCGAAGTGGGGAGCGGCCCCTCCGCGCCGTTCCTGCGGTACGGTGCGGTGTGACCGGGGCACGGGCACCGGGACCCCTTCGCCGCGGCGGCACCTCGGCTGCCGAGCCGGGCCAATCGGAGCCTAGCCGATCGGAGCCGAGCCGGGCCGAACCGAGCCGGGCTGGGCCAATCGGAGCCGAGCCGATTGGAGCCGAGCCGAGCCGGGTCGGGCCGGGCCAATCGGAGCCGAACCGAACCAAGGCGGGCCGATCGGAGCAGAGCCCCCGCCGCCCCACAGCGCCCCCCAGGCCCGGCGGTGCCCGCGCGGGGGCGGGGCGGGGCGGGTCGCGCCGCCCCCCGCGCTTTGTGCCGCAGCTCGCGCTGCCCGAGCCTCCCGCGCGGCGGCGGGCGCAGGCGGCAGCGCCTCAGCCCGCTCCGGCC
>WYDI02031608.1:0-51883 GCA_009867235.2 Psittacus erithacus
CAAAGAAGTCATTAAGAACCTCAGCCTTCTCCAAATCCAGGGTAGCCAGTTCTCCTGATAGCTTCCAGAGGGGGCCTGAATTTTCCTTAGTCTCTCTTTTATTTGCAATGTACTTACAGAATGCCTTCCTGTTATCTTTCACATCCCTAGCCAAGTTTAATTCTAACTGGGCCTTAGAATTAATTGTACTGAATTAGAAGATTACAGCCTCCCACTGCCAGCACAGAGTTTTATCTTATCTTTATCCTACTTTTTTATTCTTTTTTTTTCAAGTTTAAAATAAACACAAAGTTATAAAGGGAGGGTCATGGTTTAGACCCAGCTGGTAACTCAGCACCATGCAGCTGTTCACTCACCCCCTCCCTTCCCCACCTCTGGGCCAGATGGGGAGGATAATCAAAAGAATGTAAACCACATGAGTTGAGATAAGAACAGTTTAATAACTAAAAAAAGTAAAATATAGTGATAATAGAAATAATAATAATAATAGTAATAATAATAATAGGAAACAATGAGAGAAGAAATGAAAGCTCAGAAAACATAAGCAATGCACAATACAATTGCTCATCACCAGCTGACTGATACCTTGCCCAACCTGAACAGCGATTATTCCCTTCCAGGTAACTCCCCCCAGTTTATATACTGAGCACGACGTGCTGTGGTATGGAATACCCCTTTGGTTAGTTTGAGTCAGGTGTCCTGTCTGCTTCCTCCCAGCTTCCCGTGCCCTCCTCACTGGCAGAGCATGAGACTGAAATGCCCTTGATCAGAGTAAGCATTACTTAGCAACAACTAAAACACTGGTGTGTTACCAGCATTGTTCTCAGGCTAAAGCCAAAGCACAGCACTGCACCAGCTAGTAGGAATTAAAAATAACTGTTACAGCTGAAACAAGGCCATTGAGTCGCCCTGGACAATATGCAAAATGCTGAAGTGCTTTACAGACTGTACAATGGCTTCAGCACATACATGAGTACATACAACTCTCATTATATGGCAGATTGAGGTCAGTACATAGCCCTAAGAAATAACCTAAAATAAATCCTGACAGAAAGGCTATATGAAGGGTCACAGCAGGGAGCAACACACACTTACCAGTAAACAGAATAGGCTTTGTCTTATAATGTTGGTAAGGAACGCACAGCTTGTTTTAGTGCCAATTCCAGTTTACAAGTCTGGTTGATTTTAAGCATGCCTGTCTCACTTTTCAAACTCTTTACCTCTCTAGCTTCAACTTAGTTCTCTGCACAGCATCTTGTTTTTTTTCCCAGTCAAACTTGACAAATACAGCATGACCTTTCTTTCTCTCTCATTTTGGGGAACACAAGCTATTCTGACACTTGTCTCCTTCTCTTCTTCCTCAGCTTTATATCTTGGTAAATTTTATTCATGATCACTCATCCAGTTATTAATAATAGGTCAACAAGTCTGGTATTCAGAACACATTCTTCCTTCCACAGTAAAAGTGTATTTTTAACCCTTTCAGAATTTGGAATAGCATACTTAAGATACTATCCATGCTTCTGCATTAAAAGGACAAATCAGAAATGGGCAAACACAAGGATTGTTGGGTGTTTTTTTTTTTTGGTTGGTTAGGTTTTTTTTAAGTGATGTTTAAAATAATTACTACAAGTGTGTGTCACAGAAAGCTTTGCTACCTAATCTTCACACAAGCACTTCAGAAGCAGTTGGGCTTGTTTGAAGTGCGACCATCACTTTGAAAACTAAATCAGAGTTTCTGATCTAGTGCTCTAAGTGAAAGTTACACTTCAAACAAGCCAGTTGCCTTTGAGGTGCTGCAAAGTAACTGTTTCAGTTTGAAGTTCATTATCCTACTACATTACTATCAATTCAATCATACATTTGTCCCCTTTACTACCTTGTGTTTCCAGGTAACTAAATAAACACAGATGATAATATTCAGGACAGAATATATGTGACAGCTTTGAGCTCTTCTATTCATGAAAGCTCAGTTTAAGATTGCAGGTATCACTGCAAGATCTGAAAGAGTCATATGAAGGGGAGAGGAAATAAAAATTACCTTTCTAAGGTAGCGTTTCAGTGAAATATAGTCACATTCACAAACATACCTATAGGGACTATTAAATATTCTCACTAGATATTTTTAAACCTCACTAGATTCAGACTATTACTTAGCCCTTTAGCACTCAGCCTTCACAATAGCTAATATCAAGAGAAATAGAAAACATTATTTTAGTAATACTGATTCTCAGAAATCCTGGTGCATTTGTAACACAAATAAACCATGTTTACATTGTACATCCCCTGTGAAATAGAATGCATACAGACTCATTCCCACTTGCCCACAGATATGAATCTGTTAGATTCACTGCAGAGAAATACTTCAAAACTTCTTGCAGTTTTTTGTATAATATTTGGCTTATGATTTGTATTTCTCTGAGATGTGCCCCAATGTTCAGAAGTTAAAAATAAAACAATCTAAACCAAAATAGCTGACGTGTAAAAAAGCGCATGTTAACTACACATTTTTCCCTGGGTATATTTACTTATGGTATATTTCCAGAAACAAGACCATTATAAAAATGACAAGTAAACATCCACAGAAAGGCAAACACCAGAAATACAATGGAGGCAGAACACTTGTTTCAGAACATGCTCCTAATTTCCAGCTGGGTAAAGTGCATTAGTACTGCAGCCTCACAAATCTTCCCAAACAAGACATGTGCTGAAGCTTAGGGTCACGTAGCAGTTCAGAATATTTTGAAACTTTACAGCAATACTGTTGCCCTGGTACCCCACTTCCTGAAGCCTGTGGATGCAAAGGAATCAAACTCAATCATAACAGTGGAAAATATTTAGTATTTAGCTTCTAAAAAGTCAGTCCCTAGAGCAAATCCATCAGTTCTTTCAAGCCAGCTTAAAATTGAAAAGCATATTAACTTGAGAGGAAAATTTTTCCTGTAGCTAGGCCTAAAGCCACAGTTAGAGCCCATCAGCTTTTGGGCAGATCTCACGCCGAGCACTCCTTCCTCCACCTCGAGCCAGGATGACTTTGATACCTTTCTCAGCCCAGTAACAGTGGATGAGGTCATGATGCCAAAACAGGACTCTGGGTGCGAGCACTCTCAAATAAGATTAAGATTGTTAGGTTTAAGTCTCATAAGAGTACACATGATGGCAGGCTTATGTAAAACTCCCTGTTTGCCCTGATAAACTGATAATTGTGTAATTAATTAATTAATTAAATGCTAAATAGTGATTAACTTGCTCAAACAGCTTATTCTGTCAGATTTTTGAATGTGACATACTGCCTTTGATGGGCAACTGGGCAAAAGGAGATAAATTTTAAAATAATTATCTGGAAGTATCTCTTCAATAAAACAGAACGCAAATAAAAGTAAACAAAGTAAATAAAGGAACCTCCCTTCACATATCAACTCTTTGGCCTATCCATAAACCCCCCAAAATGATCATGTGAGAAAGCTGAGAAAAGTGATTACTGAAATGAAGAGGAGACCAAAATTCAGTGAAAAGCAAGACCTAGTAGATGACAGCCTTTTCAGAAGGGAATTTCTTGTACTAGTTTAATGTTGGTAAAACTGAACAGTTGCTTGTTTGCATATATTACAAATTAAACTCCATAACGAGCTATCTGTGTTAAACATTTACCTTTTAGTTCCTTAGTAAAAGGGGAAAATTTCTCATTATTGCAGAGAAATATTTCAATCAAGACAAATGGGATTGAGTACTTCTAATACAGAAAAAAGTAGATACTGAATTAAGGCCACCGCATTGCATTATGCCACTCAAACATGAAAATAAACTTCCTGGCCAGAAAAGCAAGGCTTTTCCAAACAGAAAGAACATAAATCTTGCAGAAAATGATACCTCACTGGTTGCCCATTCTCTAGGGAACGTGTGTGCTTTTCTACTTGTAATAAAAGCAGTCGACTTAAGTGTAGTGAAGATAGCAAATAAGTAAAGCAATAGTACAATACTACACTTTATAAAATTTAATTTAGAGACATGCAATTGTCTCAGTATAAAACCCTGAAATCTCTGTCATCACAAAAAGGTAATTGCCTGGAATATATTTAGTATATAAACATCACTTACAGTTTACAGAAAATCTTGAATATATCTGTTTCAGGCAGACATCTAGTTTAGCACTTCTGAATCTGTATTGATCAACAAAAGCTGTGACAAGGAAGAGGTAAAAAATTAAAGAATCCCAACATCAGAAATAAAGCAGAAGATAACTCCAGAGACCTGTGTTAGGTGGTGAAGTCTACATCCTTCCTGCCTGTCCCAGGTGTGGCCATGCAGTTTGCAACCCAGCTCACCTCCAGCTTACACACAGGTATCACAGCTATCTCACAGTTTGTCTGTAAACTGTCAATGGACAATCTGGCAAGCAAAACCCCTGCCTGGGTGCTAAACCACCTAACAGTTTGGAAAGGTAATGCTTCGGTATAGCTGGGCAGAGCACCCTGTCTGTGTCTTGACCTGCTTTATGAAGGGGTGTTGGAACTAGATGATCTTGAGGTCCTTTCCAACCCTAACTGTTCTATGATTCTGTGATTTCCATTTCCAGTCTTTATTATTCAAAATCTTATTACCAACTTTATGAATAAGCCACTGAGCTATAGTGGAAGTTAATACAATATTTTTATTTAAAGTGGAATATAAGTGCCTATATGCTAAGAAAGCAATGGATTCTAATGTGGGAGAGACTAAACGGGCATTTAAAAAAGCAAAGTTCCTTCTTTAAATTTTGGAGTTATTTTTCAACTGCACTCAGTGGCCAAAACCGAGAAGACTAAATGAATTAAAATGCAATTACAGCATTTCAGTGTTCATTATCCACTTCTGGAATTTTTTGGAAGTAAAACCAAATAAAATTAAAAAACTTCAACTAAATCCCCAAGCAATTGCATTGCAACCACATCAAAAGACTTTCTTAAGAACAAAAAATGCAAAATGAGAATAGAATGAGTCCACTTTGCAAAAGTAATGGGGATAGTAAAGGCTATCCTCACAGACATACAAGCCCCTATCTGCTGAAATAGATATATTTGCAAACATCCTTCCCTTCTGATCATGCTTAACTTTACATAAGGTTGTACCTTCTGTTTTGCCTCAGGAAGCCTATTCAACTTGATTCACTCTTTTTCTACAAATTATGCCCAGATTTTATTTGTCTGTTATTAAGTAGCTTATGTAAAACTGTATGGACATGCATACAGTCTCTAGTAGACCTTCAGACAACAGTTTGCATAAGAACTTCCATGTATGTCAATTTTCAAATGTAAATGAAAAGTTTAAGTACCTTTAAATTATTCTCGAAAGGCCTTCTCTGTAGTGACTGGATAGTGTTTCATAGATATCTTTATAAAACACTTAAAAACAAATGTTTGTTTTGCTATCAGAAAACTAATAATGTAATAAAAAGAATTATTCATATGACTGATGCCTTCTTCACCTTTCTTATGTGTAGTATCGTATTTCAGTCTATGGATAAAATTTCTGTATTAGGACCTCTGTATTCCTAATACAGACCTAATACAGAAGAATTGACCGAAAAAGTGAACTTGACAGTCTCCAGCTTTATTATCTGAATGTGAAGTTGTAGGTTCAGCAGTAGCAGTCATTCTTCTCCTTCATAGCTGGTGCAGTGCTGTGCTTTTGACTTGCAGCCTGGGAACAGCGTTGATAACACCGGTGGTTTTAGTTGTTGCTAAGTAATGTTTACTCTAACCAAGGACTTTCTGAGTCTCATGCTTTGCCAGGGAGGAGGGGAAGCCGGGAGGAAGCAAAGAAAGGACACCTGACCCAAACTAACCAAAGAGGTATTCCATATCACAGCACATCATGCCCACTATATAAACTGGGGGCAGTCACTCGGAAAGGCTAGATCACTGCTCAGGTCTGGCTGGGTATCAGTCAATGGGTGGTGAGTGGCTATATTCTCTTCCCTTGTTATTTCCCTTATCATTATTATTATTGGTAGTAGCAGCAGTGGTTTGTGTTATACCTTAGTTACTGGACTGTTCTTATCTCAACCCATGGGAATTATATTTTTTCGATTCTCCTCCCCATCCCTCTGGGAGCGGGAGGAGGAAGAGAGAGAGTGAGTGAGCAGCTGTGTGGTTCTGGGCTGCTGGCTGGGCTTAAACCATGACATGTGGTCATTTGGACTTGTTAAGGAAACAGGTACAAACTATTTAACATAATCTTTTTGCTCTTCCAAGAGTATTTGCTGTAATTTGCAATACTGCTGATTCTGTGTCATGGATCAACAAACCACTACAGTGAAATAAAACTCAGAGACGAGAGACAAGGATAATGTGCTCATGAAGCTCAGAAAATAATGTCCAAAGTGGACATACCTATCATAAAGGCAGATTAAATTATCTCAGCACCTGTATCAGTTGAGTGGGTCAACTGGTTACGTAAATGGTCTTCTCTAAAATAATCAACAGAAAGCACTATCTTCCTGAGCCAGACAGATCAGCATAGGGGAGCTGTATTTGTGGCTCAGACGAACAGAGTATAAATATTGAGCAAACAGCAAATTTGACTTTGAAGAGAGCAACAGGTTTGAGCTGGCTTCAACCTATGTATTCCTTCCTAGCAGCATTCCCAGGAATGCCCAGCGCCATGACAATTAGCATATAAAGAACAGTAATAGGAATTATGTTCATTATGTGAGTTCACTGTAGAGCCCAACTGTCACATTGTGCTTTTGTTGCAATTTCAGAATATCTCGCTGTATCACTTTTCTAAATCAAAATCCCAGGTAACGTCACATATCTTCAAACAAGTAAATTTGGTATTAAACAGGAAATCTTTCCTGTATACACTATCTAAAGGGGCCTGATCAGAGAGCGCTGGGTTCTGATATCCTGAAAACTCAACAGTAGCAATTCAATAGCTCTCACAGATTTCACTTCTTTGGAAACTGTTATTACGTAGATATGTGTGATGAATATTATTTTATGCTGACGCTTTGCCAAAAGGAGAGACCATGGTAACACATGGTGGACACAGATTTGCAAAGCAGCTGAATAAAACTACTGCCCTCAGGGGCTGCAAAATATTTCCAGAAGTCTCTACTGCATTGGCGAGCTTCTTAGAAACAACAACATATGAGTGATTCAGACTCAAAAGCTTTTTCCATGAATTGAATTTCTGTACTTTGAAATAGGTTTTTGTGGTAGCTCCTCATCTTGGGCAAATATTTTTGTTCACGCCAAATAATGTTTCTTTATGCAATCAGAACAACATCATCTCCACTGCTCACAGCTGGAGAGTGCCATGGTACCATGAGCTGTGAGAGATACAGTCTGAACAAGCCCCGTCCTCCTCAAGGGCAGGTCTAGAGTGAAGAACACAGTTTGATAGAGGTCAGGTCTTCATAAAAATGTAATTTTCCATGGAACCATGTACAAACGCTTTTTGTTCCTAAGGCACATGAAGAAATAAATAACCACAAAAATATCATCATTTTTGTGATGCGAGAATATAATATTCAAAAAGAAGGCCAAGAAGTGGAGAGAATGACGTGCCTTCTGGGATATCTTTGGAGGATTTTAGACTAGCTGAAATATATACATGTCGCACATTTATAGTTACCAAAAGGGAATTATACAACAAGTTAGTCCCTGAAAACCTGTCTCCTTACCCTGTAAGGCGTATTGTCTTTGTAGAAGTGACTAAATCTATTGCATACTAAAAGTGTCCCCAGGTGTATGCCATTTGGACAGCTGGTCCTGGAGCTGGAGGTTAAACCATTCCACTGCAACAGCACAGACTTATCCTCAAAGTTATTTAAGATCATAAAAATCAACAGGGATGCTATGCTGTTTATGGACAGGAGGTCATAAGATCAGAAAAGAAGAAAAAAGGTAAAAGAGTATCTAGGAAGTACATGGCTTTTTTCCTACAGTAGCTACCAGGAAGAAATGTTGTTCCTATGTATGACCAGTATGCTGCTTTCTGGTAATGAAAATGTTAATTAGGATTGAAGCTCACTATTGTTTCTAGTCTTTCCTTCCTCCCGAGTATTCTATATGAAGACAAGCTGAGAACGCTGGGACTATTCAGCCTGGAGAAGAGACGGCTGAGTGGAGACCTCATAGCAGCCTTCTAATATCAGAAGGGGTCTACAAAGATGTTGGAGATGCAATTCTAAGGTCAAGTGAAATTTAAACTCTAAAGAAGGATTATATGCCCAATTCTATCCTTTTATAAATATAAACTAATCCACACTGCAGCAGCATCAAAATGTAAAGGCAACCAGAGCAAGAGTTTCTCTTTACAAGTTTCTTTTAGTGGTCTGTCATCATGGCTCCTCAGGTAAAGAAAAGAAACATGCTATATTTAACACACAGTTTACAGTTCTCATAGTATAGATTTTTTTTCCCTTGTCATTTCCTTTGGGAAATTGAAACCACGTTTAATCCTTGCTGTAGTATTATATTCAATCATTATTGTATAAAGCATTTATGACTTTCCAATCCAATGACTGTCTTGAGGCACTGAGGATATTCAAAATATAATATTTGGTGTAAGCTTTTTCCTCTGATCTGTCACGTCCAATGTGTGCATGCTTCTCAATTATTTCTAACTTCTATGGGCTGTAAGCATGAAACAAGTGCTTAAGTAATACTGACCTTTAAAATAATTCATTTTCTTTCTTGGGGCATATTTGTTTCTTCTTAGATGCCAAGTATTAGCAATTTAATAAAGCAGAATTGTTGGCTGTGGAAACAATTACAAAAAAAAATTCTATCTCATCACTGAAAATCTAATATATTTGTATGTACATATAGCTACAAGAAGGAACCTTAAGACTCATCTAGTTCCAACACCCTGTATGGGATGGTTGCTCAAAGCTCTGTCCAACCTGGCCTTGAATACTGCCAGGGATGTGACAGCCACAATATCTCTGGGCAACCTGTTCCAGTGTCTCACCACCCTCACAGTAAAGAATTTCTTCCTAATGTCTAATATAAATCTCCCCTCTTTCAGTTTAAAGCTATTCCTCCTTGTCCTGTCACTACGTGCCCTTGTAAAAAAGTCCCTCTCTAGCTTTCTTGTCAGCCCTCTTAAGGTACTGGAAGGCTGCTCTAAGGTCTCTGCAGAGCTTTCTCTGGAGTGAGCAAGCCCAACTCTCTCAGCCTGTCTTCATATTTTGTTGTTTACATTTTTACTGTGGACCTTAAAAAGCTGCAAAAAAAAAGGGAGTATTAATACTGCCATTTTGCAGAAGCTCAAGATCATGCAAACCCAGCAACTAGATCTGCATACTAAGTGTCCTGTCTTTGTTCTGATCATTAGCTTGTGCTGTTTCCAGTCATGAAGTAATGGCATTGTGGTATCAAAGTGTGACAGACTGTTCTGTCTAAATGATTTTATATTCATCAGCAATGTCCATTCAGGTGTGCTAGAATACTTACATACTTTAAGAGTACATCTGCAGATATTACTTCTTATCAAGAAACATTTTTTTTCAATGTATATAACAATTGCAGTTGTTTAAAGACTAATCTATAAAAATGATGGAGAGAGTCAAGATTTGGTATATCTTGTACGAAAGACAGCAAACCCAGCAGTTAAATGCCTCTTATTATGTCACTAAACAGTATGTAAGAGAAAGGAATATACTATAATAGCATATTAGTGTTGCGTATAATATCAGTTTCTTCACTCAGCTTCTCTCATGTAAACAATTCATAAGAATAAAAAATAGAAAATGGGAAGTTTATGTGGGAATAAAGGGAAATTGAAGCCTATAATGAAGATTGTGGAGGTGCAAACTTCACAGAACAACAGCACACAAATTAGATTTTTTTTTAAATTTGTGATAAATTGCCAACAAAATTGTAATCTGAAAATCATCATAATATCTGAGTGATCAATTTCAAATATGTTGCAGTTTCTTGAGGTTCAGTTTTATTGCAGGCTTTGCAGTGTACTTCTATTAAGCAAAAAGATATACTACACACTCTTTAGAAATCCTCTTACAACTGTTATTAATAACATTAAGAACCGTGACTCAGAATTAACAGAGAATTTTGAAAAATTTTAGTATAAATCTCCCATGAATTATCTGTTCTATGTTTTCTGTACAGTTTTAGCATCTTAGTCACTGCTCCTAGATGGGTACTTCTAGAAATACAGTTTAGGTCTGATATAAAGATCTAGAAAGCCAAATCAAATGAATCGTGCCTTTTTTTTTTTACTAAATAACTGAGGTTTATAATTAATTACAACTGTATAATTAATGCCATGTAATTAAAATGCTGAACTAGTACAATATATACTGATAATTTTATGCTTCTGAGAGCATCCTCCGCAGCTATTCCTTTTACTAGAAGCAGAAATAAAAAGTTGTACAATTCACAGTAATTACAAGAAACCAGAAAACATTTCAGAACAATGCAGCCCAGTAACTGAAAAGTTACCGTGCAAACAGTTTCAGCTGTAGATTTGACAGCCTTAATGCCAGCTATTGAAACTATGGTTCACACAGGTAATTGTGGGTTTGGAATTCAATGGAATAAAATAAATTATTTAATTAATTTTCTTTCTTGTCTATTACAAAGTACATTAAGTTATTTTCATTACAATTTTTTCTCTAATTAGCATAAGAACAACCAGTCATGACATAAAAGTGTACCTGTGAAAAAGTCTAAGGAGCTGGGTTTTACTCAGTAGTGAATTGCTACATAAACAGTTTCCAATTATCAGGAAACCAAGGGAATTAGGTGTGAATAAACCACTTTGCAATTATTCACCAAGTTTTGGATGACTTTTCAGTTATAGTATTTCTCTAAACTGAAGCTCGATCTGCTTTTGCAATTGTTACTATGCCCCAGGAAGATTTTGTACCAAGAGAAGTACTTGTAAAGCAGAACTGCCTTCCCTTCTTATCCTCCTTGCAAATACTGGGTGAAAGGGTGAGGGCAGATTTCCACTCTTCACTCGTGCTTTGTGCATTGGATGGCATGTAGATGTTGGTAGGGATTATATTCTGTCTCTGAACAGGATTCTTTTGTATGTAATAGGACTTTCGGTCATTTTTAATTATATATGCAAAAATCAGGTATAATAAAAAATAAATTTAAGGAATTTAAGTACTAAAAGTCATTAAAATCATAGCATAGACTTTCACTGAGAATTATTTTGAAGTATGCAACAAAAAAATACAGTATCTCCTTGTTAATAGTCTTCAGAGTTAAGAATTTGGTTGTTTGCACCTATTTATAAAGTGAGAATCTAAAATTAGGCCTCATGACTACTTGACAATGACTTTGGGTACAAGTAAATAATAATGGCAAGAGCTTGTTTCACACCCTTTGTGACTGAATTATTTCCCAGAGGAAATCAACAGTAGTTTTAAACATGAAAGTTTTTATTTTAATGCATTTACAAAGTGGAACCTAGAATAGGAAATAGCTTTTTTAAGAAAATGTTTTTTAATTCATGGAGAGATATCAGAAGGACCTAGCAAAGTGTAGTCTTTCAACTGATTTGCAAGATTTTTCACTGTTATCCACACAGGAACTTATTTTTTTTTCCTAAGTTTCAGCTTTGGAATGATCTTTAATGCCTATTAGGTTAGCTATTTGCCTAACCTACACCTTAAATTAAAAGGGGAAGACCCCTCAGTGGCAATCCATCCAAACTATCTTGAGAGGACAATTTCTCAAAAGGTATACCTTGTTTTCTTCATTGAAAGTGGCTGCATCATGGCTTAATTGAACACCAGGCTTTTAGGAGGCTACAGTCAGGGGAGGTAATTCTTGTCCTAAATATCATCTCAAATTGTGAAAACAGAGTTTGTATTACTTTAATTTTAATCACCTATTAGGAGGGTAATTAAGCCAAGACAGCCTTTTAGGTCCTCTTTTTAGTCAACAGAGAAAGACTGATACCTTCAGAAAACCAACAGGTAAGACTGCCTCTACCCTCCACTGTCTCTAAAGCAGAGGCAACAATATTAAATTCAACATTAAACTTTTGACATGAAAATCAGGAAATGGAGTTAGAAGAGCATTTAATGGATTCTAAATTTTATCCCCTTTCTTGTAGAGGCTGATATATTTCTTTTTGGAGAACAAAAATACTTCAGATAAGTACAAAGAGAGAAACCAAAACTAAACCCAGGATAATTAAGAACTGTAGTTCATAGTGACAGCTCCTGTGATCAATAAGGCAAGAGTAAGAATATTTTTGTTCAATGGCATTTAAGGTAATGCTATGGACTTCTATAACTAAATTTGAAATTCTGTGCTTCACCATGCTTGTCAATTCTGTCATATTATTAGCTTTACTATTACTATCTTCCATTAAAAATGATACTATATGCAGACTGAAATTGCCTTGGAGAAATTAAAGACATATTGAAAATCCAGATGAGATGAGAGATTAATCATACGTTATATACTGAGCAAGCTTTTTTCCTCTGCATAAAAGGAAGTCTGAAAGTGGAATCAAATGGTACAACTCATAGGCAAGAATTTATAATATTGGTCCATTCAAGAAATGTATTCAGAAATTCATAATGATTCAGATAGACGCATTATCTTCTAGGACTGCAGTGTGAAGAATTTCTCTATGTTCCCTTAAAAGCACAAACTTTCCAGAAAAAAGATTGCTTTAAGAGGTTGATTTTTTTTTTTTCCCAGATAGGGAGGACAAATTTTTTGCCAATATTAATTCACAGTATTTTTTCTCTTTGCTATCAGTTATTTTATGTATATCGTGCTTATACTTTGGTTATTTGTTCTATCTTGAAAGAACTTAAGGTGATGGAAATGCTTATCCAGAATTCCTCCTGCCTATTCCCCTATAAACAAGATAATCTTTAGCTGAAAAATAAATTAGTAAACACATTACATGATAAAAAAATAACTTCTATATAATGCAGAGCCACAGTCTTTTCACAGTGGTACATCCCAAATTCTCATTAATGTTTTCCAATTAATGTATAAGGGTTCAATTTTGGCCCAATAACTTTGGATTATCTGAATACTTTTACTAAAACAAGATAAATGACCTATTATACTACAAGTGAATAATTTGCTTCATTTGTTAACAAAATAGATTTCTTAGTCTGCCTTTCCGGAGCAATAGAATTCCTCCCTTCTTTTATTTTAAGTCATGAGATATATTTGTTTAAGCAAGAAAAATGAAATTACCTTCCTTCCAAATTTATTATTACACATCTTTATATGAAAATCCAATTTAGAACAGGGTTCAGTAGAATAAATATAGCCTCTTATTGCTTTCCTCAGTTTGCTTATTGCTGTTCTACTGATGTCAACTGACAGGAGCATTTTGCTGTGTGGGAAGCAAGGTAAACGCAGAAGGAACTGTGAATATATTAAAATTGTCTTTATTTGGCTGCAGCAGAAAAGAATGACAGTAATTCAGCAATTTTGATAGAGTGAGACCTCACTTGTAGTACAATATTCATTGACCCTGAAACATATAATGTGAAGTAACCTCAAGATACATGAGCTTCTGTGAATACCAAAAGATGAAAATCACATTAGAAGACTTTGCATTTAAATTACACAAAAATCCAAGATATTTTGAACATACATTAGGGCAGGATATGGTCCTTTGAATGTTATTCTCAATGCTCGTACCAGCAGCAACCGTCATCTGAAAAAGGGGGCAACAGAGATTCTGCTGAATGGAAAACAATTTTATACAGTGCTACAATATATTTAAATTACATGATGTTAACAAGATAAATGTTGTTATCATTCAAGCAAGCTGATCTAAGAGAAGAAAAATGTGGCTCAACTGAAATTCACACAAAAAAATTGAAAGTATTGTTACATCTCCTGGCTCATGAGGCATTGAGAAAATAGGCAAATAGCAAGTCACTTCAGTGTTCTGTAGTGCATTGCAGAATTGAACTCTGAAGCACAGTCAGAAAGTCAGATAACTATGGAAAAATAATCATACCTCTATGGCCAACTTTAATCTGAAGTCTCTACATAAGACAGTAGGTTTACCTGTTTATGAGGCTTGAAAAAAGAAGGCTCTACTCCCCAAATTAAAACAATTAGGAAAAGACACCAAAAGAAGCCCCTTCAGCTATCTGAAAAATTTACTTTAGCATTGAATGCTATTTTTACTGCTTTTTAATGACTTCTTAATTTAGTTTTGTGGAGTCCAACATGTAACAATCTTCAGAAAGACCCTGACTACTGAGCAATCTGACTAGATGACAGTTTTCGGATCACATTTACTTCAGAGGAAATTAATATCAGAAATTTTCAACAAGTTCTAGAAGTATTTTTTAAACCTCTGATTCAATATATCTTGACTGCCATTTAAAAAACCCCAACCAACCAAAGAAAGAAACCCAAAACAGTTCTAGACTAGACCTCTAAATGATTTCCGTCCATTGCTGTGAGCATGTAACAATACATACAATGTTTATGCTAATTATAGTTGAGCGTCATCATCTCTCGAAGTATTGACCTACACTTTATTTCTGTGACTATTTACCAACTCAATTCAGTAAACACGGTATTCAGAACTGACAAAAAGACTATTTTTCCATCCAGGTATTTTTAATAGTGCAATATAACATTTGGAAAATGCAACATATTACAAGATGTGTTTTATAATGACTTTACTATTATAATTTATGAGGAAATTAAGCCTGACTGTATAGTAATACTGACTTTTGCAGTAAACTAAAATGTGCATATTAACAATATCTTTGACAACAGCCACAGGCATGTACCCATGTTTCACTATCTACAAACCACGTATTGCCAATGATGTTTATTCTGTGATTTGTAAGAGTTTTAAAATATTTGTAATAGTTTTAACTTTCAGTATTTTAAAGAATTATGCTATTAGTAGTAACAAAAAAGAATAAATCTTGAATTTTAAGCAAACCCTCCACGTACGCTGCTAAGTTCTTAACTTCCTTCTGTCAGATTTCCCTTCTTTATATTTACCACCCTAAATATTTGAAAATGTTTTTATAATGCTTTTTTTTATTGTCTTTTTTTTTCTTTTTCCTTTTTTTAAGGCAGTTTCACTTCATACAGAGCAGCTACTTTTGAAAAGAATTTCCCTGCAAATCAACTTCATGGTCAATTCAGGTACTATGTTCAGATATATTTTTAACACCACTGTTGCTCCATAATTTTGTAAAGAAAAAACAGCCCACATGATGTCAGGATGATACAGTTCGAAATAAACAATATCTCAGCATAAGAAAACATACATATTATAAACATTCATTATAAACATTCATTATTTCAGTCTCACATCTTTATTTAACAATGATTTGATGATTATTAAATTTAATCTCAATGTTTATACATATACAACTACTTATAAAGGGTTAAAAAAAGTGTAAATATTTTTCTCATTTTTGCACATTTTTTAATTTACTTATATCTCATACAAAATGTTTTCTGATAATTTTGCACTTTTGTGTGAAAAGGTAGATCTACTGTATACTTTTGACTGCTGCATCTGAGCTCTGTTAGTTAATTCATTTTTGTCTGTTATTCATCACTATTCAAAGCAATATCCTCTGGGTAACTTTAGCCTAATCTTGTAAACAGTTTCCCCCCCTTTTCCTCATGTAAAACTGTGACTGAAAGTTTTTTGATGAAAAGTATAAAATGAACAGTGTTGAAATCTAGCAGCTGATAGGTTTAAGGACCAGGATTTTTACTTTTCAGGTCTACTATGGGAAACTTTACATAACTGGAAATATGCGACCCCTGATATTTCAAGGCAATAAGGCTATTTCCTTATAGCCATGGTAGTTTCCTATCTACCTGGGCTTGTAGTACCTAAAATGTCAAGTGTATGAGAAGAGAAATTAAAGAAATATAATCAATAAAAGGTACAAAATTTGCACATAAATTCTAAAATTGTCTTTAAACTATGCACATTAAGACAAAAACATCATGTTGTCGTGAAGATTTTAGTGGCAATCATTCGAGATACAAAATCCATGAATGAGTTCCCATCTCATGCATCTTGATAGAATATTTATTCCATTCAGGAATGCATTTAATATTCTAGCATCTACTTAATACTTTGTACCCTAGTAACTATCACCTATTGGAAGCTGTCTATTACAGTTTCGTCTTCCTCTTATGGAAAATGCATCAGCATTAAAGTTTATCAGAGGAAAGAAATTGGGTCAACAGAGATAAAAAATCTGAAAATGAAGCTCTAGAACTATATTCTTGCCTGGGATGAGCATTCCAGCTACTATTTGCCGTGAAACACATGCACAGGGATAGATTCTCAATCTGTACCCTAAATGATAGAACCAGAAGTGTTTCCAGGATTCTTCTCTTCTCTCTTTTGTGTTTCCACAAAGAAAAGTCTTGTGTGAGGCTGTGGCACATCTGAAAATATTTTCAGAAAATTCATCATCCACACAGCCAAGCTATACCTCCTGGCGTTTGCAAGACAGAATCAGACAACAATCACGAATAATGGCCCACATATGCAGCAAACTGGCCTGCATTTCACAATTAGATAGAAGCAGTGACAAAGGATACATGAGACTACAATTTCAAGCTTCTGTGGAAGCACTAAATTAAACAAAGTTTTAGCTAATTCTGTAAATTAATTTTAGGAAGTCCCCAGTCAAAGCTCTGGTAAAGCAGGAGCTCTCCTGCTCTCAGTTATGATATCAGCACTACAGCACTAGTTTCAAGGCCACTTCCAAAATAAGGGCATGAATAAAAAAGAAAGCCAGGTTTTATAACCAGTGGTATCCAAAGCTGCTGGCAAATTCAAAGATATTCACCAAATAAATCTAATTTGTTGATATATTGAAGAAACTAGTGCATAATCTTCCTTAATTCTTTGACTTCTATGATATAGGTAACTGACAAGTGGAAAGCACTTATTAGAAAAATAATTATTCGCCTGCTATCACAAAAATGAAACTCTCCCTCAGAGCAATATTTTATGTTTCTTGACAAGAATTTTGCGGTGATCAGTCTTATATCACTTCTCACATTGCAAAATAAGTTTTAGGTGTTTTAGTCCACTCAGTCTAGGAAAGTGGCTTCAGTTGAGCCTATCCTGAAGTGTAGCTGCTTCCATGTAATACCTCATGCATCTCACATGATTACTCCAACAACCAGTACCTTCAACTCAAGCTGTTTCTTCCACGGAAATTTATAGTTATTCCTGAAAAATTAGTTTGACCTCTTAATATATCATCAAAATTAAACAAACCCCTCTAATTTCTTTTAATGTTTGTACTAGAAAACAATGTTAGATTTCTTTTTTCCCTAAAAAAATCCAACAAACCCATCACCAACAACACTCACTACATCTAATGCTTTATATTGCCCCACCTTACTATCAGCTGCCCTTAGTGTAACACAGTTGTCTTCATGAGGGGCCTTTTATCTGAAGATATCATCTGGTTGTGTGCAGAAAGTGATCTTTTATCGTTGAACCAAAACATACATAATTTATTTTTCTTTCTCCGTTTAAAATACCCAAAACCATTTAAGAGACGATCCTTGTTCATTAATTATACTTTCTCAATCAGTTAAATACTCAGTTACATGTAATGACATTGTAAATATGGGAACTAAATGAATGGTCCTAAATTATCAACTTAGGACTTTTAACTCAATGAAGTTAGAAGTGTCCATGCTCTTAAGTCAAGGAAATCAAAAGAAATCTCCTTTTTATAGCCAGAATTGGTATGTCTCTCCATTTGTGTGTACCTGTAAATATACAATAATTTTGCATATATAGGATATGATATATACAAAGAACTATCTAAGGACATTTAGCATGAAGAAGGCTGAAGGAAGACCCTACTGTGTTCTTTCAGTACTTACAGGGAGCTTGCAAGAAAGATGAAAACAGATAGGAAAAGGGGTTATGGTTTTAAACTAAAAATGAGTAGATTTAGGCTACATATAAGGAAGAAATTTTTCACAGTGAGGGTGGTGAAGTACTAGAACAGGTTGCCCAGACTGGTGGCGGATGCCCCATCCCTGGAAACATTCAAGGTCAGGCTGGATGGGCTCTGAGTAACAAGATCTAGTTGACCATGTCCCTGCCCATTGCAGGGGGGTAGGACTAAATGACCTTTAAAGGTCCCTTCCAACCCAAACTATTCTATGATTCTAAGACTTGATATATGTTGTACATTTATGCACACTATACATAATAGCATATATGTACTATACATCATATGCTTGATGATAGTCTGCAGAAAAAAAAATGTAAAAAGAAGTAACAAAACCCACTCTACAACCATCTACATCAATAGGGCCTCTCTGGTGCGTACACTGACCTACACACACTTAACTTATTCTACTTGAGCTACAGGGAACTTGTTATCACTGCAGAGTTAAACTTACATATAAAAATTTGCAAGATAGAACCCTAGTACTTAATATACAGAAAGACAGACCTTGCAGTCTGTATAGTAATTTTCCCCAATACTGTACAGTACCTTCCTCCATGGTGATACAAGGTAAGATTATGCATCATTAAGTGAGCATTTTAAAGAGATAATAAGATTCATATTTATTTGTTTACCTGCATCACAGTGACTGAACAGCCTAATTATTCTCTGATTAATCATTTTTAAAATCTCTACAAGATATGAATGCAGAAAATCACTGTCATTAAAATGAGCTCCTACATTTACACTACAAAATATTGATTTAAATGTACTGAACTTAGGAGAAATTTATTATAGCAACTGAAGATTCAGAACAGTGATCACAGAAGCAGAGCCTGATTTCATATAGCCATTAAAATATCTCACATCATGCTTCTGTGTTGTACCAAGACACAGAAATAATTCAGGCCTATATTTTGCCATTAAAAATTTTGCTAATAAAAGAAATCTAGACAAGAACTGTCTGAATAGTTCTTAGTCAAAACTGAAAAATATTTCTTTGCCTAATTGCTAGAAATTCCTTAGCATAAAGTCTTTTCAGGCTGCAGTATTTTTTTCATTACAAGTGTAGAAAAGAAAGCGTATGCTCATTTGATATCATGTAAAACTATGAAACTGTATGAGCATGTTGGAGTATTATGCTAACTGTCTTTTAAAGTAGATCCGTGGAAATCATGCTGAATACTCTTTTGCTCTGTCTAATGAAGACTCTTTACATTCCACGTTCAGTTGCGAGTCGTTTTATCATGGATTAGTACTGAAAAGGAAGGAAAAGAAGGAAAAGAATTAAGGAAAGGAAGGAAAGAAAAAAGGGAGGAAAGGAAAAAGTAGAGAAAATGAAAATAAAAAAGCCACCAAGCAAATGCACCTATAGTGTTTTCCTGCACTCCCTGAAATCCTGCTCCTCTAATCACCCAGCAACCAGACCTGTACCCAGGTTGTAGTAATAATCTCTTATCACCAGAGAGAGGGACTGTTGGGAAGGAAGATACAGCAGTTCACACACACCTGCATACTGCTCTGCATTAAGACAAACATGGTTTAGAAAGGTGCGCTGAGAATGATGCACATGGTCCCAGGAGGTCAGACCTCTGATAGATCTGGATTAGACAGAGCTCAAGTGCACCAGAGGAGCCTATACAGGTTTCAGAAACCATACGGGTCTTGCGGGAGAGAGAAATCTTAAAAACTAGACATGGATCACAGGAGATATCAGGGCTTTATCAAAGGCAAGATGAAGCCAAACTTCTGGAAACATGCTCAAAATAAAATGAATCATGCTCTGATTTTAATATTTTGCTTCTTGTAGTCTCATTTTTACAGTATGAGTACAGCAGACAGCAAAGCCAAAAGTATACCTAAACCATTTTCAACAACAGCGTACAGCTTTGATTGCCCCACAAGTCAGATGAAGCCTATTCAAAATCTGTTCCTCTTCCAATCCTCAGATTTCTACATAGGAAAAGGAAAGTAGGACAGAGAATCATGGTTTTATTTTGTAGTAATAAATATTTCCCCAGTTTCCTTAAATGCATGTGCTGGCATGTCAAGTTTCCTGCAAACAGAGGGACAACTTGTGCTCTGATCTGGAAGCAGCATGGCAGAAGAAAATATGCCCTTAGGTGAGTGCAGAATGCTGCCACTTTCTTGAACTACTGAATGGTATTCTGCTCTGCCTGGCTATGGAGAAGTCTGAGATGTAGCTATTCTATATAAATGTGAGCAAACAAAATGGAGCAACCAGTACAAACTCCCATGCATGCTAGGGAGGCCAAGAAGGGTATACCCCAATTTTTGATTGACATGCGCAAGGAGAAAGTAAGATGGTAAGGGATAAAGAACAGAAGCCTTAATTCAGGCTTGTGATCACGCCAGTCTCCTCAGTGTTCATTTTTCATGCCCTTATCAGGGTACTTTAGGCTGCAGACTAAAGTATTCAGGTTCACAACAGGGTTTTCATGAAATTTATTGAGTATATATTTTCAGGAAGAATACACCATGGAGGCTAAATGAAGTTTTTGGTTGGTTTTTGTTGTTTGTTGGGGTTTTTTTTGTAATTTTCCTGTAACAGAGCAGATAAAAATAAATCTCATGGTATGAACGTGTATAATGATACTGAAAAGCTTGAAAGACAGTCTTGAGAAATTTTGCAACTAAGCACTCTCACTAGGTAAGAGGTGAATGTTGTTTTTTCCTGAAGAAGCCAATCAGTGCTTGCACTTTTGATTTAAGCTCTGTGTTATCTGGTTGTGTAATTTGGGCTATGCCTAATCAGTTCAGATATCCTCACCAAACCAAATCATCAGAATATAGAGTATTTGGACCAATTACAAACTGGTCCTCCATAAGTGTCCTTGTTTCAGCTGTAGGAGTTATTTTCCTCCTTAGTAGCTGATGCAGTGCTGTGGTCTTGTTTTAGTCTGGGAACAATGCTGATAGCACACTAATGTTTTAGCTGTTGGTAAGTGGTGCTTACCTTGGTCAAGGACTTTTCAGTCTCATGATTTGCCAGTGAGGAGGGGCACAAGAAGCCAGGAGGAAGCAGAGACAGGATACCTGACCCAAACTAGCCAAAGGGGTATTCCATACCGCAGCGCGTCATGCCCAGTATATAAACTGAGGAGAGTTACCCGGAAGGCCTGGAACTCTGCTTGGGTTTGGCTGGGTATGGGTTGGTGGGTGGTGAGCAGTTGTAGTATGCATCAAATGTGTTTATTGTTTTTTCTCCCTTCCCTTTTAGCTTTAAATTCTCTTCCCTTGTTATTTCCCTTACCATTATTATTATTATTGGTGGTAGCAGCAGTGGTGGTTTATGTTACACCATAGTTACTGGACTGTTCTTATCTCAAACTGTGGGAGTTACATTCTCAACCTGTGGGAGCTAGATGCTCCTCCCCATCCTTCCAGGAGCAGGGGTGGGGAAGAAGTGGGGGAGTGAGAGGCTGAATGGTTCTGAGTTACCAGCTGGACTTAAACCATGACAAAAAGCAGTCTTCAAGATAAGCCTATCTGGAAATTGTAATCATAGACAGCCAAGCTTCAGTAATACCTTCTCTTTCATATCCTTCATATTAAAATTAGAGGCAAAACAGTATCTTGTATTAATTGGGAACTTCCTACTGTACTCCCTCTGCAAGTCATTGCCTGCTTTTTCACATGTGAGTTTGTACTGTCTATACTATGTTGGTAAATGAATGCCCAATATGCCAGACTTTAAATGCAGACCAATGTTGACTCCTAGAAATTATAGAAGAAGGCATATGAGGTAATGAGACTTTCTCTCTTCAGGCAGCGGAAAACTACCATTTACTCCTCTTACAAAGGAAAAGAGGCATGTCTTCCTTGAACATGGTGCAGGATGAAAAAGAAAATTACACAGTCCATCCCCCTGCAGTCAGGGAAGCCAGTCATGAAGGACTGCTCATACCTCCACCACACTGCTGTGTTCAGCACAGCTGTGTCAAAAGACCTGCGCAAACCTAGAGTGAGTTAGTGGAGAAAGCTGCTTCAGCCACTACATGGACAAAACAGGAGTGAGGTTGACCTTGACTCTGCATTCTCTATCCAGACTGCAACACAGCTCAAGTATGTGAGATATAGGAAAGGAAACATTTAACACTTCTTGGATGTTTCATTACATTTTGAGTATGAAGGATGTGAATGTTAGTACAGTAAAATATAATATTGAGTGTATAACTGAAAGTTGTCTTGGTATGGCTTTGAAGTGTAAAGTTACCAGCCTCTTAAACAGCAAGCTTCAGTCTTAGATATCATCACATCATTGGTAATTTCTACTAAGACAAATATTTTTGAACATTATCTGAGAAAACACTGCATGAAAAGGATTTTAAAGAACTTATACTTTCTTCCCTCTCCCCATATTTGGTTTTAATATGCTTTTGAAAGGTATCCACAACAAGGAAAGTGCTTCTTTTCATTTATGACAATTTCTCCTTTGGCATTTGGCTATATAGAATTACAGAATCACAGAATGGTTTGGGTTGGAAAGGACCTTAAGATCATCTAGTTCCAACCCCCCTGCCATAAACAAGGATGCTTCACACTAGACCATGTTGCCCAAGGTTCTGTCCAAGCTGGTCTTGAATACTGCCAGGGATGGAGCATTCACCACTTCTTTGGGCAATCTCTTCCAGTCACTCACCACCCTCACAGTAAAGAACTTCTTCCTTATGCCTAACCTGAACTTCCCCTTTTTAAGCTTAAACTCCAGCAGCAGCATTTTTCTTTGCATTAAAAGACCACCTCCCACAATCCTTTGAGATACCAAAAGACAACCAAACAAATATAGAGCAGTGCAGTGATGTATTAATGATTTACACACAGTTTCAGGGACTGAGGCTGCTTATGAAGCTGCCAAGCAGCAGCAAAGGCAAATTAACATGAACTGCACCTTTTTCTTAGCTGTCTGTCACCCTTTGGGCAACAGTCAGATGTCAGAAATCAGTTCAGCTTCACATTCGAATCAAAGAAACGTAGAATTGTTTAGGTTGGAAAAGCTTTAAAATCACTGAATCTAACCACTGACTCAACACTACCAAGTCCACCACTACACCATGCCCCTCAATGCTACATCTGCATGTCTTTTAAACACTCCAGGGATGGCAACTCAACCACTTCCCTGGGCAGTCTGTTCCAGTGCTCGATGACCCTTTCGGTAAGGAAATTTTTCCTAATACCCAATCCAAATCCTTCTTGATGCAACTTAAGGCTGTTTTCTCTTGTCCTATCATGTGTTACTTGAGAGAAGATTGTAACACCCACTTCACTACAACCTCCTTTCAGGTAGTTGTAGAGAACAATAAGGTCTCCCCTGGGCCTCCTTTTCTCCCAGCCAAACAATCCAAACACAAAAAACCCACATAATCAAAATAAAAATAAAATTAATCTGACCTGTGCAGGATCTATTTTAGGATGAAATGCACACAAAGCTGATTATTCCTCTCTATTAACTATAGCTCAAATGTAGACTTCTAAATTTGGTAACTTGGCTAGGTAGGAAAGGGAGATTACTCACTTTTCTCAAAGCTTTCATGAAAAGCATTATGAGGAAGAGCACATTCAAAAATTAAATTATATTCCAATTGTAAAGGAAAGAACTGAAACACTTTTGATTTAAATTAAATATGAAACTTTTCAGGTGAAGACCAGCAGACTGAGGATGGTGTGTCTTTATGTATTAAAACAGCATATTTTGTCACAAAAGCATTTTAAAACTTTTTTCAACTCTCATTTTTTGACACTGGTTTATAACTCAGCATTGCACTGTAAGCCCGAATCTGAAATGCTCCAAGAAAAACATAAGCACAGGGAACTGTTTTTTAAGCTATTTTTTCCTCCTTTAACATTCCCTTCAGGTACTTGGAGGACAAATCAGACCAAACTTCTTACCAGATGATGTTCAGAGACCTATGTCTTTATAACGAAAATGAACAGAAACGCATGTTGAAAATTTGTTGGAAATAATGACAAAGGTGCTTAAAGTGCGCGTACACCACGAGACCTGAAAAAAGTGAGCAAGACATTGCGCATGTCCATGAACCCAGTTTCCTTTGCTATGCTCCTACAAGTCCCTGATGTAGCAGCGACCAAGGAGTGGTCCAGGAAAGAAAAGGCTTCCTGATACCTATGACCTCCTCCTCTGCATACAGCCATTCTACCTAGATAAGCACCAGAACTTTAGAGTATAACAACAATTATCATGCCCATATAAAACTGAGACTGTAGGACTACTTAAAGAGCTAAATTCAAGAGCACACACTTCATTGACTACAATGAATAGAATATAATAAAAAGAGTAAAACATTACCCTGGCAACACTTACTCAAACAGCCAAAGAATTAACATCAGAGCATCACTGGGTAAGTATAGGCTATATTTCTTCTCAGGTTCACCCACACAGTGACATGAATGACTGCAGATCCAGACAAAAACAATCTTTTTGAGTACATCATAACTGCAGACATAGACAAATACATATATAAAAAGTACAGAATCTAGTTTGCAAAGCAGAGGAATTTTGTTGATTAGTGTAAAATCAAAATTTAGACCATGAATGTCGAAAAACACTAATAACATTTAGTAATTTTAATAAAAAATAGATCATAATAATGGAACATTATTTTGGGGCTAGAAAAAAAGAAAACCAGTTTGTCAATATTTTTATCAAAATTTTAAATCATATTGTCACTAGAAAGTTGGCAGCTGTAACAACCTAGTAAATTATCATATGATTATATCTGTATGTTATGTGTACTTCAAGTGTTATTTTCATAAATTAAAAAGAATGTATAAAACATAGCCATAAAAGGAAAAGAAAGATATGAACTAACAGCTCCCTGAAAAAGAATACCTATAAAACACTCGTAATGTAATGAATATATAATGAATATATTAGCTTTGTTAATAAGGCAGGTTTTCTAACAGCTGGGAAAGGGCAGATTAAAATACTCTGACTAGTTAAAAGACCAGTCTGACAGAGAAGTGGACACAGCAGAGATCAGAGAAGGGTAGCTATGATCCAGAATGTGTATCAAGAAGGCTGAAATTGAGTTATCTAAATTAAATGTAATTCAGAGTACTTCAAGTTAAAAGCACCTGTGAGTGAATAAAGCTGGTACCTTCACAGGTGATTCTTAACATGGGAGTGAATTGCCTAAAGGTGAGTGGTTTAAATATAGCACAGTTCTCTCAGCCAAAAAGCTGTCAGCCTTGTTTCTTAAGAATGCCAAGCATAGACAAGGCATTTTGTTCTTTAATCCCGTCTTTCTTGGCAAAATACAATACTTTGCTTTGAAAAGCTGTTTCCTCACCATTGCTGCATCATTACTGCTCACAGGCAAGCATGGGAAGGAAAACTTCAGCAGGTGCCAGATACATTGGGTTTTCTGCTTGGCTGAAGATTACCACATCTCTGTCAGAGGAAAGCTGAGCTGATTTCCCATTTCAAGAAAATATGAGTTGCTAACTATTTATAGAGAATGCATTCAGAGATCAAAAGAATGTCTAGACAGCCAGACTACTGAGGAATGGTCACAGCAATATTTGCTATATAAAGTAAAACACAATGTATTCCTTACACTGTTATGGATTTTAAATGTTGCAAACTTATTCCAGTTTGGGAACACCCCAAACTGCCCTAATTTTAAAGTTTTAAAGTTTTTTGCTGACTTTTAATTGTAAGGCTAACTTTAATGTAATCTGCAATATCACAATTCCACATAAAACAAAAAAGGAAATACATCTCATCGGTATTAAGATGTTACAGAAAGCATTATAATTGCAAACAAGCAGATGACAGCAAATTTACCAAAACAGTCACTGTAAATTGACTGCCTGCTCTTGGCCTGTGGAAAATGCAACATAATTCAATTTAGCAGAACTTGAAGTCATTCAAGTAACTCTTTTTTCACTGTGGTCTAAACTAAATTGCATTAGCTTGCACATACCATCAGTTAACAGTTTTTATAAATAGCCATCCTGGCTATGCTAACTCACAGGAATGTCTTAAAAGTAATACCTTATAAGCAGTGAAAACATCTCATGCATTTAGTAGGAGGAAGGAGGATGGGAAATAGAGATCATGTTCTTGCAGTTTCTGTTGGCAACTGATGCACAGCTGCCAGGCCCACACCTTGGGAAGATCCACAGGATGATGTTATCAAAAGTGTAAAGGCAGAAGTGCTGTCTGGGTACAGAACAATCACATTCCAAAACTCGCATGTGCAAGTGTTTCCCAAGTGAATTGCCCGTGACTGTAAGAAAATATCTCAAAGGGTGTGTAGGCCTGAATGCTATAAAGAGCTCACTCCTGAAGCTAGTCTTTTTGGTACCAACATGATGGGTTTAGTGCAATGAGATATCTTATGTAACTAAGAAATATCTTCAGACAGTAATATCTTTACTGATTTTAAGGTGTATTTCTCTAATCATAATTTTTGTGTATATGGAAAAGGTACACACATCCTAGTTTTGCTAGGGTGCACTGTGAATTTTTCTCACATCCATCTATCAATCCATCCATCTGCAAGATGACAAAGTACAATTAATTCCTGACTTTTTTTTCCATGTATTTTTTGCTTGCATTTTGGTGCATGAGATTAATTAAAGCAGGATACTGCAATTTTCGTAGTTAGAAACATTACTTAAAAGTGTAGCAGTAGTGACAGGAAATAAGCTCAGGAAAAAATGGTCTCCAAAAGATGACATTTAGACAGTACTTTATATTTAAATTTAAAATTGCAATTACTGCAAAAAACATTTTAAATACAGTATAGTATCTTTCCATGATATAAAAAAACTTATAAAGAATTTCAGCATATATATATTAATTATATATATATCAATTATATATTATTTAGACCTCATAGTAGACTTCCAGTATCTGAAGGGGGGCTATAGGGATGCTGGGGATGGACTTTTCATTAGGGACTGTAGTGACAGGGCAAGGGGTAACGGGTTAGAACTTAAACAGGGGAAGTTTAGATTGGATATAAGGAAGAAGTTCTTTACTGTAAGGGTGGTGAGGCGCTCGAATGGGCTGCCCAGGGAAGTTGTGAATGCTCCATTCCTGGCAGTGTTCAAGGCCAGGCTGGACAAAGCCTTGGGTGACATGGTTTAGCGTGAGGTGCCCCTGCCCATGGCAGGGGGGGTGGAACTAGATGATCTTAAGGTCCTTTCCAACCCTAACTATTCTATGATTCTATAATTCTATAACTAACACTCTCTCTGGACAATGATTTGGCATATGTACTTGTGTTCAGCGAAGGAATACATGATTAACACTGGCAGAAAACATTGTTAATAATGAGTCAGAAGTGTGGTGATTTCAATCATTAACACAACATTTACTGTGAAACAAAGATACAAACATTATCTCAATAAGTGCATTCATTTGATAGTCTTAGTTATGAGTGTCATGTAACCTTACTTAACAGAAGTACCACCTTTTCTAACTCAGAATTCCACTCTCTTATCAACAACTCTTCCTCTTTTGATACAGTGTTAACAGCTTTACAGTTTTACTCATCCAGCTGTCCCACAAACAATGATGGGATTAATGATAAGCATCTATTAGGAAAAAAAATCATAAAATTTTGCAAGTCTGAAACTGAATAATTAAATAGTGTATAATGAGAGAAATGCTCCAGTGTTCCTACAATAAGACAGACATTTAAGGAAATCATAGCTATGATTTCTGGTCAACCTATTTTGATTGACTCTGCTTCAACTAGCATCTCATTGAAACTGCAAACAAAATATTTCATATGCATATTTGATTAAGAGTGTTAATGTGCTTATGCATCTTCTTCTTTTCCACATATCTATGCCTATAGTTTGGGTTTGCTATTAATATTCAAAAGTTTCGATACACTTGAAATCCTATTGGGAACTACTATATTGTTATTAAGAAAAATCTCAACCCCAAACAAAAAAACAAACCAAACCCAAACCCGTTATTTATGTATTATTCCAGTGACAGTTTAGGTAGCACTCAGGCATTAAAGCTGCCCCTCTCCACTGTCATCCTGCAAGAGTATCTCTCTTCTACTTCTGTTGTAATTACTAAAAGCATTCCCAGTATAAGCCAGAGACCCTCATGTCAATGCACCATACAGCTAAGAGAGTCACGTAATAGGAAGGACACTCATGTCAAATTCATATTGAGTCTCTCATAATTTTCAGAGCATGGATATGAACCGAAGTCTGCTACCACTCAGATGAATCTCCACAGCATTAAGTTCACAAAATATTTGTGAACTTTAATCTCTCCTCTTGGAGTTATTCCCCTGTACACACAGTTAACTCCTCCAGAAAGGAAAACGATCAGCTGGAGCACTTCCCACAGTAATAGCAGACTTGGATTTTTGTCCCTGCCTTACTCAGCTGTTAGCAGTTTACACATGGTGGCTTGGTACCAACAAGAGATATGCGCAGGTCAGGGGATAGCTTGGCTGAGGCACCCTCTTCCAGAAGATGGCAGGAGTGGAGGCAAATCATCCCAAGCACAGAAGGAATCTAAAGGCTGCTTAGATTTACTGGCTGATCCTGGATCAACATCATAGCTATAAAATAATAGGTAAAAAACCAGGACCACATCACACATTCTTAGTTTACATAAATGACCTGCATAAACTACGAACTTAGTAACCAAATAGCTCACATTTTTTTCTGTTTCTTATTAACGAAAAATTAAAACTTGCACTTATAGCTCTAATGTGAGCAGGAATAAAAGTGACCTGATCAGACTTATGAATGGAAGAAAATGTCTGCTGAAATATTGTCAAACAACATGCCTGACAGCCTAGGAGCTGTTAGCCTAGGAACTAGGCCTGTGCATGAGTAGCATCCTTGAGAAGCACAGCTGGCATCACTGAAGTACAGCTGGGTACATAGAAACCAGAGACATCCTGAGATAACATCAAAAAGCACAAGCCCAAAGAGCAGCAATGGTAACTTATCATCTGAAAGTGTGAAAAGAGTCTGGAAAAAGGGGAAAACATCCTAAGGAAGTAAGAATTAGTAACTGTCATTGGCTGCTCTAACTGCAAGAACATGAAAACAGTCTGGAAAAAAAAAAAATTGGATTTGGTTCATTTTGTCCTCCCACTTCTAGGATGGGTTAGTCCTGCCCTCTGGGATGCTTTGGTCCCTTCTAGAATCTGTTTAATGCACTTTGTACCATATATATACAAATAACTAATCTGGTATAAGTATATTTGCTGTTACATCATTGACAAGTTTGTTTCACTACTTCTAAGTTTGTAGTAATTTATCATATATACATATATATGTACTTAATTGTTGCTATTATTGATTGTTGGTACTATAGACTGCTGATGGTTTGTAATAGCTTGATATATATATATATATTCATATTTGAAATTCCTTACAGAATTTTCCCAAGAGGATGAGATAGAGAAGCCCTGCAACAGGAACACTTAATGAAAATCTGGCTTTTTTATCTCTACCTGGTAGGGTTTATTACTTCAGTGATTTTGTGGTTGTAAGTTTCAAAGACTGAGTGTCAATGAATAGACGTAGGCTCTTCTGTAGCTAGCTATTTTTAATTCCATCAGGGAGCCTTAGTGTTAAACATGTGATGGAAGAAATGTTAATCAGAGGAAAGCAGATGGGATAGCTAATTTTTCTTTCACAGTGTTTACACATTGCTGAAATTTTGTTAACTCTCACAGCAGAAAAACAAGAATAACCTGCTCACATATAGAAGTATTCATCAGCAAGCTTTAGGGAGGAAATTGCTAAGTATTGATCAGGTTTTGTCACTAGGTAACAAGGCAATAGCGTGCTCCAGTAAAGGATTGCATCTATAACCAATGTCAGCAGTCCCCAAGCTTCAGGTGCTGCTCAGCTCTCCAGGCTGACTACACTTCTTCAGAATGCTCATCTCAAGCCTCCTGCTCTCTTGGGTGTGTGAGTTGCACGTAGAACAAAAAGTATGTTTTATGACTTATTCCCTATAAGCATAGGCAAAGAGTAAGAGTCACAAAAAAACCCAGTCCATACTGTACCAACCAGACACAGAAACTAAACAGGATATGCCAGCAATTAAAAAAAAAAAAGAAAGAAAAAAAAAAGGGGGTTTTAAGCAAAGCAGGACCATTTCAAAATCTACAGTGCAAAGAACAGAGCTTGTGGGCATGGTTATGCTGTGCAATAGAAGACTCCTGAATGTGTTCTGAAATACCTAACTTCAGACTGGGAAGCAGCATAACCATACCAGTGGGCCATGATGCCTATGAAGAAAGAGCAGTCAATAACTCAGGAACAACAACAACAAAATAACACCTTGGTTTTGGAATCACAGCAGGTATTTCTACGCTTCTCTGTGCCAGGCTCTGCTGAGCTATTAGCTCCCTTGGAACTGCAGTAAGCTGTATAAACTCATAGGGCTCCAAAAGAGAAGATGAAATGGTTAACACCTCATATTAGTTGTTTCTCAGATCTCTGAGATCTCAGATCTCAATTAGAAAATATAGCATATGATACACACCTTACATTATCACTGAGATGATTAGTATACTATTGAGTAAACCAATGATCAAATATAATGATGATTTTCATATATATATATAGGCTTATAGTTGTTTTAAAGTCCAGGGCTTCAGTTTTAACTATTTCATTTCAATAACAACAGCATTACCTGTTGTAAATTAATGTTCTGTTTGCACATGTTCCTCTAGGTAAGAAATAATCCCTAGAGCTGCTACAGCTGTCACAAGAAGAATAAAATAACCCATTGCTCTGAACCAATTCCACTGAACTTTAAGTCATATGGAGTGCAAGCACAAAATTCTTGCATGCTGTGTAGAGCAAAACCATGTCACCCACATGAAAAAGTTGCTCCAAACGTGTACAATTCCAAATGCAGGTAAGACAATCAAGACAACTACTTCGAAGTTGAGTACTTGATTTGAGTACTTGAACTTCAGTAGAGAGGAAAATGCAGACAGCAACTTCTCAGAACCATGTTGCTTACATATGAAGAGTTCCCTGTAACACTTTGAATATATATATATATATATAAAAAAAAAAAAAATGCTTTAAGGCTTCCAAAACTTTTTTTTTAACATTACTGGATGCAGATGAAGAAACCAAATGAACAACCTCACTCAACCTGACTTAACAGAAATGCAAAATAAATGGGAAAAACCATTAATGCAATTTACTCATTTTTCACATTCAAGTCAGCAGAGAGAAGTTCAGTAGTTCTGTAGAACTGAAATATGACTCCAAGTCACTTTTGGAATATTATGAATGAACTATTAATAGAGCTTCTGCCTCAATTTTTTATCTATTTCCAAACACATAATAGAGAGACAAATGGCCACTTTTACTTCTTGATAAGTATCTTTTAAGATTAGTCTTGTGAATGTGTACTGAAATCTGATTTCCAGCTTTAGTTCCACCTAAAACACAAGATGTTCCCAAAATCCTTCAGTGGCTGTGGATCTCTTTATGGGAATTTCAGATTTTAAATAAATAAATAAAATAAAGTCTCTCCAAAATTTCAAAACCAAAGCTTTAGGAAAAACCCAAAATACCTAGGTGATTAAAAGAAAGCCATCACAAGTGCACTCACCTCATTTTTTTGAGATGAGACTGCTATCTCAAGAACTGTAACCAAAATATATTCTGTGGAGTTAATACATTACCATTTCTAGACCTCAAAAATATTCAAAGCTGTCAGCATGAGATGATGATTCTCTCCCCCCCTCACCTCCATTTCATTTGGATGTGATACTTCTACATGAAGATATTGTGCCATACTTGGTACTCCAGCATTCTGAAACCACACTGAGGAGAATGTGCTGGTTTAAAACAAAGTCATTTTCTTGCACGTGAATCCTAACTGAAAAGAATTCAGATATTCCTTTGGGATATCCAGAAATTTGCATGCATACTTTCTTTCATATCACCTCCTGACACTGAATGAAAGAACCTTCATGGAAAAATCTACTTACACTTTCAAAACAAGATAGAGTGATGTCCAGATTTTGATATTTGTTGGATAAGAATGAAGTGTCACATCTTCACCTGCTCATGTTTTGCTATGGTTTTGAATACTTAAGACTTCATTATTCTTTATCTTTTGAACTACATGCTTCTGTCCCTGCCATCTAATTTCCTAAGTTACTATTAATTACTGAGCTTTTAGAGTACAGATTATAGTTCTAGAAACAAACACATCCACTGCTGATAAATCCCAACTGTTAAACATGTAAAATGCCTTAAAAGCCTGGAAGTTTGCAAAGAGAATTTGCAAGTACAATAAGCACTGCATGTCTTCTGCAGTAATGTATTGTTTTCTGCTTTTATACCTCTGTTCCAGCCTTCCTTTAATTTGGTGTGTCAAATTTGTTACACTGTGCACTCTTTGTAGCCACAACTGTATTTCTACCTTGCCCAAACAATGGAACCTCGACCTTAACTCTTCAGTATTCTTACTTTCTAAGTACTATCACCAATATTGACAAGTGCGCATGCTACATAGAGCATATAACAGCCGTGATGTTCAAAACCAGATGTAATATGTTTGAAGACTACAAATGTTGTATGTCAAACTGAGGAATGTGTAAGAATGTTCTTTACAGATATTATAGTTAAAGGTCTTTACATGTGGTATAAGCTTATAAGAAAACCTTAAAAATGAAAGCCAGCAGGGACAGATTAAGAAGGATCCTGTGGATTAACGATCTGTAAAATCATGAGGCAGAAGCAGAGCAGCAGACAGCGTTTCTGAATATGGACTATTATTGCTGGCCAACCGCCCATTTTAGAAAGCTTCACTTCTGCAGGAATTAAAGAACTGCAAAGCTGGAGAATGAGTTTGGACAGGACCTTTGTATAGGCGTCCAGCTTCAAGGTAAGAGTTTCTGCCGCTGAAAACCAAAATGCATTGAAACACAGCCTTTGCACAGCCAGGATGAACCTGAAAATACATACTGAATGGTGCTGAATATAATACTGAATCTTACTTCACAGCACAAAAAACAATGAAGTTTATGAAAGAAAGAAATAACACTGCAAGAGGCATGGGTTCCAAGAGTTTTTATGTATTTCCCAAGTACATTAATGAAAATACCCTCTGTGTCATATATATTATGCCTCTACTATATCCATCATATCCAGTATCTTCTCTGGGGTCACATACAAAGCCCAAAGGAACTCATAACAAATCTAAACTAAAAACTAATAAACTATATAACCTAAAACTTACACCCAGAAAAATAAATAAATAAATAAATACATGCATGTGTTGCATGATAGTGGTCACTAATACCTCACTGAATAAACCCTCATGCAAATCCCATCTGTAAATATAGGTTAAGTCTTTATATTGTTAACAGCATATCTCCTTAAGTATACTCTAGAATTCAGTGCGCATCTGCTTGACTAACATAAAACCCTGTCCATATGCTGCTACATGAAATTTTAACAGAGCAATTTTATTGTGGAATTAAGTCGAACAGACAGACTTTAACAGCAGAACTAAGCCATTTTTAATTGAACACTGGTACTGGCAGACTACTTAACCTTCTTATGTTTAGAACAAAATGACAGATTTAGATTTTATATTTAATAACAATCTATTTCCCAGCCATTCCCCTGTTGTAATCATCCAGGTCTTTCAATTCCATCAGATTTTGAAGGGAATAAGTTACTAATAATGCAGTTTTAGATCTCTATTTCTTTTAAACTCAAAAATAAGTAAGTAAATAGGAATATAGTTATGGGAAATCCAAAAGAAAATCTTTTTTGTGGTTTAGCTTCTAATCCATTTTTATTTTGGTAGTAATGCAGATAGATAGCATCAAAACATCGAAATAAGGGACAAGCTGCATATTCAGTTCTCTTTCAGGTATCCTAGTAAACCAACACGCAGATGAAAAAATAAACACAAAACATTTTCAGATTGGTCATTTTTTTGACTATGTTTGTCTATGCGACCTCTCCAATAGTAGTCTTTCTAAAGACTTCTTTAGAGTTTCTGAAGTCTATCAGCATGGAACTGTATCAGCACTACAAAAATAATTTAAGCTTTATACAAAAGTCCATAAATACTGAAAAATACTCATATCAATTAAACTATATACAGTGTGTGTGTATGCGTGGCTACAAATCTTTACAGCTTTATACAATTATCTCATGCATTTCCTATGAAATCTGCTTAAAGAACAAGTCCTGAGGCATAATTTTGCCAATAAAAGAGGAAAGACAATGAAAACTACTTGAAATTCTACTCTCCTTGAAACAAATGCTGGATTGGTGCTTTTTCTCTGCACTGATTTCTAAGAAAAACACAAAGAAAAGGAACAAAAAAATCTCTCCACTAAAGGTACAATAGTTGGTATTATGATTACTATTAAAAACTACTGAAAAAGTAATTCTAGTATGAAAAATATACTTCCATTAAAAGGCATAGTGACATAGACTGTATGCAGGTTGAAAGTCAGAAATGGTTATTTTTATCTTGGTCACTGAGAACAATTAACATTTTGGAATCAGAACAGAGTCAGCGCCAATACTGATGATATGCCAGGGGGGAATATGTTGCACCTCCCTTCCCTAGAGTGCTGTTAATATTAGAATTCTGCAGAGAAGAGGAAAAAGAGAAAAAATAGTTGCTCCTGAAGTGCATGCCTATGACTCAGAATGCAAGTGTTGCAACTCAGCGTGCAAAAGACAGATCTGTGGAGTGAGGAGGTGCTGTTTATATACAGCTCCATTACAAAGAAGGGATGCTTCAAGATTATGTTCAATTATAGCTATACAAATAAAATTACTGTGGTACTGTGAGAGCAAGAGGCCAAATTTACCTAATGAGTTTGGTACTCGTTGTGCCTTTCACTTCCTCAAATCACAAGTGAAGAATTTCCCTTTATCTTTCTGCTTAAACAGGAGTATATGAATGCATGGTTCCTCCCTCAGAAACATGCAGTCTTACTCCCTCATTATAAATGTGCAAGCAGTCAGACCAGTTTGTGTGTTTCTAACATACAGAGCCTTTTGTCTATTATCTTGATCTCTCGGTACTGGGTACTTGACAACATAGTTGGAAAGTTGTGAGGGTAACAGGACATTATAAGGCTGAGTCTATTTTTAGCACTCCATTATTCCATCTGCATTAGTTTCCCCATAATAATCCCCCTTGAGGGAGCTGTACTGCGCTTGTCTTGCTCCCATCTCCATGTGGAAGACCCTTGATACTAATGATTTGGCGAACTGGAGGAAATAATGGTGTAAAAGCAGCTAATTCTATTTTTACATTTTTTGTATAATAGCTCTCAGACTAAATGTTTTCTCTTGTTTCAACAAGACTAAGTTATTCTTCAAATCTGTAATTTTTCTAAGATGTAATCTATTCTATTTACTACTAACAGGAGAAAAGAAAAAGAAAATAACCACTTTAAAACAGTGCTAAAAAGAGGGGTAAGAAACAATTTTTATTTAATAGCAGATTACAATCGTTTTATTTATAGAAATCACTTTTATTTCAGGGGTATTCATTAGGATATACTGTTAATGTCCATGGAACTCTATTGCCTCTAAACTATGAAGCTAGAAAGGCTTTATTTTGTGAAATTTTGGTCTGAATTTATATAGTTTTCCTCACAGACATTATTTGCTTTAGATTTTCCAAGTGTTAATCATCTGACCTGTTCCAAATAGAAGAATCTCAGCACTAAACAACACTCAATATATTCAACATCAGATCAAATTTCAGATGGTATAATTCTACCTCTGAAGCACTTACCCATCACTTGTTGACATCATCACCATACCTGTCACTAGTTCTTGAAACAGAACAAACGACATTTGTACTATTCTCCTATCAGATGGACTCCACAGTAGCATTCAGCTTTAAATTTTGCATGTTATCTGCAGATTCATACCACTGTGGAGAGCCAACTACCGTAGTAGATGTAGTAGAGATGTGCTTTGTAAGGGCCATAGCAGGCACACACACACAAAGCCTGCAGTATTATGTAGAAGATTCTGCACATTATGTGCACAAACACATCAGGGAGGAGCAAAAAAGGGACCTTGTTCTGTCCTATTCAAAGCAAGATTAACTTAATCTTACAACCAGAGTAAGATTGCACAGTTATGGTCTCCTTGTGCTGCAATTCCAAGTCAGCCTACAATGGTGAAAACTATGGGATTACAAAGTCAGCAGAACACAGTTCTTTTTTGAAACACCCGAGATGCTCTGAGTTCAGCTGTTGCATCCAAATATGCAATAAGCGCATGCAGTATCAAATCTATTTGGTTTTCCATTCATCATATGTAAAATCTGAAGTTGGCCAGAACTTACCTGCTCAAGTGGAGCTGAAGGACTGGTCAGTTGTCTGGAGTCTCAGAGGAATACTAGTTATGAAGGTGTTAGCTATCTAGTAGCCATGACAATATATAATAGAGGTAAACCTATCATTAGGAGTAATAGATCAGCACTTGGTTCTTGGCTGCCCTTTTTATTGTTGCAAACAAATTCCAAAGGCTGTTTTTACCTGCTTTTATCTACTGGATTTTCTTTAGCAAGAAGGAAGCCAACTTTGCTCAAGACCTATTTCAGAAGTGCCTCATTACAGCAAAGCACATTAACTCCAACGCCATATGCAGCAAATGACATTTAAACTGGGTTTCAGGAATGCATGAAAAAGCTTCCAAAAAGCATCACAAGGTTTTATAATCTGTCCTTGACTTTCTCTGCACCATGAGGCCAGTTAAAGTCCATTTCAAAGCGAGGATGATTCATGCTCCAGTTCACTTATCAAATAAATACTTTGAGTGAAACCACAATGATCTACTGACAATGACAAGGACTGAGATACTATTGGCAGAAGTCTTTCAGTGAAATTTAGGACATAGCTGGATTAGTGGAATCATTCCTGCTCTCTTAGTTATTACCTCTCACTTTCTGCAAATATTGTTATACTTTAAAGCACTCTTTGTGAAACTAAACCAACTTTTTCCTTACCAAACAAGTTTGCATCTGCATTCACAAGGGAAGTCTGATAGCCTATGTCCTAAACACATCCCTACATCGTGCTTAGCAGAGGCAACTTTCAGCAGATGATACAGAAATTCACAATAGCAAAGCTGATAGTTATATTATTTCCTATTTTATTTTCTAAACACCAATTTTCTAAATTTAGCCCTATGTACACACTGTGCAGGGAAGAGGATGTGTCTGTGCAGGAAATTTTGAGATGCCTCATTTCAGAAATGTGTTAAAGAAGAAATTTTGCCAATATTTTACAGTATTTCATAAGACCAATGAGACACCTAGTACTCAAGAGTTTTCTCTTGCAGTAAAACAAATGCTGCAAGTGAAATAGGATAGATCATTAACAGTGCATGCACTGTGAGTCCCTACATATCCCCCTTCTCTAAGCGCTGTTTACTTGTTTGTTGAGGAAGCAGTGGAAGATATGTAATGGTCATGGTCACAGTGGTGGCTTTAACAGAACATTTTGCAGGCTACTTGATCAAGCAGATAGAGATGTAGCTTGGAGAGACAGTAAGTTACTTAAAACATATTACACTGTTATTTAGAATTGTAAAAGTAGACTTACACTTTTTAATGCCATTTCCACCTCCTCAGTTGAAAGCAAAGAACATACCTTTGTACAAAAGTCACTACCATAGTCCCTATGTTTTATTCAACAACATAATGTTGATGCTGAATATCTTAATATATACAATATAAAGGTACTAACAACCCTATCTAAGTAGAATTAGAAGAATTAGCACTTCATGTGTATTATGAATGGTATTAACTAAAGGTTATATTGTGGTCTAAAATCATCCTGTATCCTTCTGTAGCTTTGTACACAGGCATTACTGAATTCAGTGTTGCATCTTTAACCTTATTTAATATATTATTTTTATTATCTGGTTATACCTACTACTATGAATGTATGTGAACAACAGTCTTCTACACAAATGCTTAACAATAAAAGTGTAAAAGTGACTTCCAGAAAAACAACTGTATGTCACAGCTAGCAATTGTGAATATGTGGTTAAGAAAGGCAACTTCTTTTAAGGGGAGGCATGACGTGCAAATATCAGTTGCCAAATATCCTGCAAATATCAGGAGCCAAGTTGTGGCTGCTTAATGCTGATCTGTCAGAAGCTGGTATGGAGTGCCCACTCTCCCACCTGTCTCAAAACAGATATATCCATCTGGGAGATGAAATCTATAAATATAGATAACAACCATCTAAAAGGAAAAGAAGTGTCATAACAGAGCTATTAATGTTCTCATGGGTATACTGTTCTAGTCTAGTCTTAATATCTAAGAGTCCTATTCCCTTTTTATATGTGGCCAGAGAAATTCCTGTAATATAAATAATTTTTAAATCTGAACAAGGTAGTAACAACAAAGGAAAGAATGTGATACCCAAACTATGCCAACTAAAGTTAATGATTGCACTCTAGTTTAGATCTTCTGTGAGGAAGTAGTACATACCTTTAGTTTTTTCACACCCTATATGCAAACAAAATAAGAATGCTGAGGCAGCTATAAATAAAAATAAATGAATAAAATTTATTTGCTTTCATACACTATTTTAATTAACACATTTCACACATGCTTGTTCCTACCTATTGTTTTCTTGCCAGAACATACAGAAGTAATAGGAAGGCCAATAGTGTTATTAATGATACAGACACTGAAACAGGGGACATGTCAGAATTATGAGCCTAACCTTTAACTACTAAATAGCATCAGGATAAAAGAGATTACATAAATTCATGTCTGTCCTCCGATTGTCTTGACAGTTAAGCTACAGCAACACCTACTTCCAGTTAATTTTACCAACACATCAAAAAAACAACTTCAAGATTTGAAGAGGTTTGGAGGCAGGAGTGGAGGATATTGTTGGGAAAAGAAGCTGTATCAAATAATAAAGAGCTAAAAATATGCCCAATATAGTTTCATGTTAGGAGAAAATGGAATCACTGTTATGAAAACTGAACACTAGATGTTTAGCATGGAAGCGCTTCACATCAGTAAAGTTAGACCAGCATATAAAAAAATTAGTTTTTATTTCAATACAGATGCACCAGAAATACAGATTTCTCAGAAATAAATAAGGCCAAAAAAACAAGGAAGCTTTCTGGAGAACAGCTTGCGCTGTAACTACACAGTGTCTCTAATATATTCTGAGTAACAGTAGCTTAGTTCAACTGTGTCAATCCTCTATGCAAGTACAGTGAGCATACTTGCTCTCTGATAAAGATTCTCATGATGTAGCCACAAAATAAGCAACAAAATTGTCACTTTATAAATGGGCAGAGAAAGATCTGCCTCCCAGCTTTCTCCTGAAATATAATTTGACCTAAAATTTAACTGTCTGAATCCCTTAAAACTGTGACCTTATTTCAGAATATATAATGTGAATAATAAAAGGGCAGATTATTACATAGCTGCATACATACTCCATGTATTCACAGTTTCGGTCAGAATTTATTTTGCAAAAGAAAATAAAATCTGATTTTGTGCTTACCAGGTTTACCTTAATGCCACTGCAGTGGCAATTAAAATAAATGCACAGAATGAACACGTAGAATGAATTTTACAATAAGAAATTTCAGATTAAAAAAATTAGTTGTTATTTTGACAATTAAAAAAAAAAATGCTGGGTTTAATTGAAAATTTCCCTGTGTCCCTCAAGTATCACCATAACTAATATTGGCAATACTTTAGGCATAAAATTTATTCCTAATTTTGAATAATTAATCAGATTCTGTATGTAGTTGTAACTGACTCTTAGCAGATTAAGAATGTGTTAGAGTAATATTCTATTTGCAATACTGAAAATAACAATACAGGCCCTCAAGACTTTATACTATGAAATAATCACAAGTATGTACACAAATGCAGATTTGGGTTATTAAGAAGAGGCAATTATGGAATATCTGGTTTGATTTGGGAAAAGAAGTTATGGATTTTCTTTGGTCTCATTACATATAGACTGCCAAGAGAAAAGGATAGTATTTAGTTATCGAAAGCTTTTTTATTATTCTTTTATTTATCTACCACTGCCAATTTCCAATTATATTTTTCATACAGATGTCATTAATTATTTGACTTGATACAGAAATACTCTATTCAAGTTAAGTTGCAAGCAAGAAAAGTCTTACAAGCGTATTTTCTTTTAGAAAGCACTAAAAAACATATAGGAACAAACAAATTAGCTTGTATATGGGGAAGACTAACAGAACAGGTGCATTATCATACGAATTGCAGACCTATAGGTTTAAGTTAGATATTATTTCACTATTTTACAGAGGGGTGACTCAGAGAGTCTTGTCTTTTATTCTTTAGTCCATACAGAGACCTCAAACCTCAAAACCCACTGTTTTAAGAATTAAAGTATAAAAAATATTAGAATCTGTCTGTATCAGTGTAATATATCTGAAAAAGCTTCAGGTCAAGTAAATGCATTATTAATTCACTCTTTCTAAATGTAAATTATGCTTTGTAATTATTTTTAAGTTTTAAAGAGTATCATTCATACAGCCAATTAAAATGATGTTGCGATTAAAATAAGCAAAATTCCTGTGCAACATCCCAGAGGGAAGCTGCAATGACATGATAAATTAACTAATTACTCAAGTTTAGTGGTTCAAGACTCTATATAGATTAGAAAGAGGTCAGAGAGTGAAACTCTAAAAGAAAAACTTCAGAGAGTGGCAGAGTGCAAAACTGCCAAAGAGAAAAAAACAAACTAACTTGTTAACTGATTTTTTTTGGGGGGGGAGAATACCAATGCTGCCTGAGGCATGCAGGTTGGAAGCTGAACTGCCCCAGCAGTATCCCCAACAGGCAGTAGGCTGGAGTTTCAAGGTGTGTAACAAGCTGACATAACAAGTTCTGAAAGGGTAGGTTCCATTACCATACACTGACCATATGTACTTCTGCAGCGTGACTCCTCTGTGCGATCACTTAATAAACCCAGAAATTTTTGGTGCTTTGTGTGTGCGTGTGTGTGTGTGTAACCAAACAAAGCCAAATCACTACGCAGATGGTTTAAATCATCTGGGAAATGTTCTGGCAATGCAATGAGGAGGGCAGAACATTAAGACCACAACCTGTTAATAGAAGAAGAGGGGCTCATGACTGCCACATGAACAGCAGGTCAGCTTAGGGGTCTCCGTAATTACAGTCTGAAGGCAGGTGAGTCCTAAGTTTGGTCTTGTGGGGGACTGCCTCCATCTTCCTTATCAGGAAAGCTACCTTAAACACCCAATGTAAGCAGTGTAAATAACTTCCCCACTATCCCACTGAAACACTATCAACAGGAAGTGTTGAGTGAATCAAACCTAAATTACACTGCTACCAAAACTAGAGAAGCTCATAGTTCTCTGGTATCTGTGGAAACTGAACTTATATCAACTTGGTACCTAATTTTCACAGATACAAAATATTCCTAATGAGCTCTGAAATTTTCCTTCTCAGTTCTAATGCCCTTGACAGACCAATGGCCAGATTTTGCATCCACGAAATCAGGAATGGCCCCTGTTTTGGCAATATTTTTTGAAAACTTACTTTGCCAATGACCCTAGCTTATGATCTTGCAAAGATCTCAGTTATTTCCTTGTTTCGGTATTATTTTTTTTAACATGACAATTTTTTTTTAATTTTAATATAACTGAAACTTTCTTCTTAACTTCTACTACCCTGTGTTGTCCAACTGGTGGGCACAAGTTAGAAATTTACTTCCTACTTAATAAGAAATATTAATTTGAAAGAAGATTCTAGAGTGAAACATCCTTTGAAATAACTCTGTCTTTCAAAGTGGACTGGAGGAGAACACAGGAAAACAGAGAGGCCCATGAGAGTAGCTATCATCTCAGTACACATCAACACTTAGGGTTTTTTTTATCTATGTATCTGCCTGCCTTCTACCTATCCTACTACCTGTTTGCAACAGTTAGGTCATACCCTCACACAGGGAAAGTTCCAAGAATTACTCACAGCTCACTATTTGAGGTTTGGAGAGTTTGCAGGTTTTGCTGTCCTAATAATTACAAGGTTTATAATCTCCCAAACGCTGCATGGAAAAAGCATGAAAACCCCACACAGGATTAAGTACTTACAGAAAAGGTTCTGTTAAGCCTGCAAAATTTTATGGGTTACTCATGAGAGGGTCTGCATTTCTGAGCTATACTTTGTGTCATCTTACTGCTGATGACACAGCAGACGTAAGCACAAACACAGCTCTTACCATTCCACTATTGTGTACCCTTTTTTCCTATGGAAGAATGAAAAAGTGAATTAACTAAATTCTAGTGCTGCTTTTCACTATAAATACTGCCAGTTCTCCAAGGGAGCATGAGACATTTTACAGCTGCTCCTGAGTTTCAGCTTCAGCTCAATCTGGCATGTCTCCTCCAGACCAATAGCTTTGGTGAGAGTGCCTTTTCTAAGGTACTGCTGAAGGGTCTACAGATTAAAAAAGCCTATGTTATTGGCTCACAAAAGTGTGATTTTTTTTTTTAGAAGTCAAATTTAATCAAACAAATGGACTCTGCAAAGACACAGTCCCTTAAAAGGACAGGAATATGTTTGTGTATATTCTGATAGCAGAAATTACCTCTCAGAACCAACACACAGCACAACAGAAGCGTGTATAAATACACTGTTTTGGTACTCAAAAGCAATGGGAATGCTGTGTATAATCCCATTTCCTCAGCCCCTCTCCCTTCCTTTATTTTTGAGTAATAATGCAAAATAAGACTGTTTTGCTCATCTTGAAGCAGAACACCGCCCTCTTATTTCATATCACAGGACCATTTCCCATTAAAAGGTAATGTGTTCCTCACAAGGCTCAAAACAGGCCTTCAAAAACCAAACAAAAAAACTCCCCCACAATTACAGTGAATTAGGTTCTCTTTTGCTTTCTGGACCCTTTGTAAAGCTCACACCCAGCACACAGGTGTATCAGTTGGCAGTAACATGCCTGGAGTCCTGACAGAACATGTTCTTTCCCTAATTTGTGTATGATATCCAGCTGACAGAAGTTAACAGCTCTAACACGCGTTAAGATACACAAAAGCAGTCATAATCATTCCCCTAATTTTCTCTAATTGCAGTGTACTGACGAAATTAAATTCATTTCAGCTAAGAGCAGAGCCTACTGCTTCATAAATTAAATACTTTTTTCTTTTATTTTTATACAGAAGCAATTTGTGAAGTGACAACAGTTCTCCCCTCTGTGAACTCTATAATATTAACACTGCCAAAGGCATTTTCATCTGTTTCTTCATTTAGTAAAAAGTACATATCTTACAGGTGTTCTGCAACATAAAGAAGGTGTTCTGTAAAATAAAGAAGCGCTCTAATTACTGGAAATGCTTTGTGTAACCTACAGTACAGTATTTACCAGCCAGCTTTTGTTAGGTGCGCTACACTGCGGAAAGTGCCATTAGAGGGCAGCCTTGGGTTCCCCTGCCTATCTAAGTCTGCAAGCCAACATGAGTGTCCCAGAAGTTCTGGAAGATGAAAAAGGATTTCTGATGGTATGTAGCAGAAATCATTTCAGCTTCTTAAAACTCAATAAAAACTTTCCAGAATATGTTTTTACACTCGGGGGGACAAGGGGAGCGAGGGAGGGAGGAGGAAAATCCCTTTCAAACTGAGAAATATAGCTGCTTCTGAAGAAGTAAAAACTGTTCAGTAGTAGTAAAAACTTCAGTAGAAGTAAAAACTTCAGTAGAAGTAAAAACTGTGTAAGATATACACTTACAATTTTCAGCTTCAATCTTGCCATTTTCTCTAGAAAATATCTTTGAAATTTGGTGAAGAAAAAACACTTTCACTAATAACCTTAATCTAATACTATCAAAATTTAAGAACCTTTTCCCAACCAAGTTTAAGTCTCTAGAATCCCAATGCAATGAAATGCACAGTATGGTTTGAGCAGCTTTGTAATATATAGGCAGGATTAGATTATACCTTTTAAGGTCCTCAGGTACATTTAATAATGAATCAGTAACCTTTTTCATTATTAAAAATTCCCTTTGGTCATTCCACCTTAAAGTCTGAGTAACAGATCAATGGCATGTCCTACAGTAGTACCTGAATATAGTAAATTTCATGTGACTATATTATATAAAGAGAAGTAAACTAGGATTTCATAATAAAAGTCATCCTAGAATCTGAGATTGGTTTTACTATCCTATATAAACACATACCATTACCTCAATATTTATTTTAACTACCTAGATAATTTCGCAGCATTTTTTTAATTAAGGCTTAATTGTATTATCTAATGGATAACGTCTTTATATTATTTATAATTAAACACAGGCATTCCAAAGGTATTTGTAAAAATGTTGTTTATCATACCTAACAGCTATATTATACTTAGCACATTGATTTTCAACTAAAATTCTGCGCAAAAATCCCATGCAATTTGTGGTATAATTTTCTTCAGGGTATTTTACAACTCTTTGACACTGCATTGCTTTCCAGTTACTCTAATAAAGTATATTTGTCTGAAACATATGTCTAACCTTTTCAAATATTTGAGGGTTGTTTGGTATGGTAATCTCCATCACTTTAGTCAACTTAAAAGTCCCCACTGATCCCTTCACATAAAAGGTTTAAAGACTCAGAGCTTAGGATCCTCTCCACTGTTAGCAGCAGAAGCTCATTCAAAGCATTCTTTTGCTCTAGATGAACTTAGCCCCTTATCAGAAGGTAAACAAGGAGTTTTGCATTTCATACAGCAAAAAAACCGTGCACAGAACAGTAACAGAACACACCAAAACAAACCCAGAAATAACAATCCCAAAGGGCTTCACTCAGATTTTAGCTAAATATGAAAGGACTCTGAAAATGCTGAACTGGCCTAGACATACAAAGCAGCATGACATGAATACAGGGCAAGGCTTAAATGACAGACCACAGCTGTCTTGAATACAGACACAAAATCATAATAACCAGACACAAGGTGCACACATCCAGATCTTGGTAATAAAAGCACCATTTGTATTGTATAAACACATGGGCAATAAACCTTCAGTTCCCTCAGGGATCATACTGAATGCAACATATCTCATTTGTTGGACCTAAAATTCCTTAACCTTATTTCCTAAACTCACAGCTCAGCAGCCAACTTTTACCTTTGTTACTACTTAAATTGCACAAGAGCTTGATAGCTTTTTGGACTTCAAATGGGCTGCCCTGGAGATCACAACATGGTTGAAGCATTACCATGTGCATCTAGTAGATGTTAATAAAACCAAATTTTCTCCAGACCACTCAGAAACTGATTGCACATAAGGAAAGAGAAGGTATCCATGCTTGTTCTTTAAGGCACCTATTTATTAAGTCAAACCACTCATCTTCAATGCTGGGCATTCTTGAAGTCTATAGCATTGCAGCATGAACTATGTAGGTGTTATTCAATGAGGACTGACATATGGAAGACACTGAGTAATATACCTTCTTGAGAAATCAGAGAGAAAAATACTTGGAAGTACAGGCTGTATAAGAATTATATGAATATGCAATGAGAACTTTAATAAGATGGAATAAATTTTTTAAAGGAATTTTATTTTTATTTTTCAAATTTTTCTCAACTAGAAGATAATTTAATTGCTTTACCTTTGGTATTTTATTAAATAAAAAAATCCCAACCTATGATACCTGGATTAAAAATACCTAATTATATCTTGGTTATCTAATGTTTACTCTTTTGTGAAAATTAATTTAATTCCCTACTAGATCATTTTTTAGGAATTGTTCAAGATGTCTCAATCTTAGCTCTGACTTCCTTTTTATAGCAGAATTTCTAGTTTTGTACACTGACAGTGAGTTTAAATTGGACAGGCTTTCTGTTAATCATGTGAAGACAGTTAGATAAACATCTCAGGTTCATCTGGGATATTCTGTGCTCATCAAAACCATTATTGCTAAAAATGGAATATTTTTAAGAGCTTCTTGACACACTGGACTTATTCCTCTTTCACTTTTTTAATGAGTGCCAACCTTCAAGGTCTCTGACCTTGCAAATTACTAGACCATGTGGTTAATTTTAAGCACAAGGAATCTCATCAGCTTCAAAAGGTCATCACATTCTAGTAAGTTAAAGATGTCTAATGCACTTTGAGGAACCTAAAGCTTCAATCTTTATAATTCACTAGCAACACAGTGTCTTCATTTGTCCAATTCAAACTGTGTGTTGACTAATAAATAGCAAATGTGCTTCTGTTTATTCTTAATTAGCCTGAAAAACACTTCAACATTCATTATGCAGCTGTTTTAGTGTAAAAACCACTAACAGAAGCATCACAGACATACAGCTAACATACATTTGTCTTCTCCCAAAATTTAATTTTTAGTTTGTTTTTCTACCTTTCGCTTGTCTTCAGACACACTTTGGTCTTCTTCATTAGGATATTCAGATCAAATAAAACTCTACATGATAGAACTAGATTACTAAAGCCATAAGGAATGTTCAAATTATGTTAAGAAGCAGTGTGTTAGAAGATGGCTTTACAGCTGTATTTCTCTTAATCACAGTTCCAGCTGCTTGTAGAGGTGGCTGGGTAGTAACAGGTACTTCTATTAGGAGATACAAGTGACTCTTATGGGTTCTAAGGACCACCAAGAAGCTGTGTCTAGGCTAAATATATCTATATATGCATATTATTAATTAATCTGCCTATATAAAGAAATTATTAATTCTCTTCTGATGTCACTGGTAGCATACAATTTTAGCTGTAGCTATCAGTAGAGATGAATTTTACCCATAAAAATAAATACTACCTGCACATTCTTTGTTTGCATAGCGAGCTTCAGAAACCTTCCCAGGACTCACCAACAGAGTACCATGGGTTGGTAGAGTGTAGTACAAAGATTTCAGAGAGCTTTCCCAGATGTAAGCCTGCCGGTAGTATTAATCACTATTACTTCCTTTTAAGTTTTTCAGAAAGTCACCTTGTTACATTTAAAAATGAATTGGCTTAAGTATCCTGATCTGAAATACAAGCAGTATCTTAAGAAAAAAAGAACAAGGCAGAATGAGATAATATAAAGTGCACTAAATCAGGGAAGCAATCCTATTCACTGGATGATGGGGATGTGTTTGACTCCTGCAAGCCGCAAGCTTTAAGACATAGCTGACTGATAGCTGTTTTACCAACAGGATTAAATGGGGAAAAAAAAAAAAGGCCACCAAAAGATATCACTGAGGTTCTTGTACAGGTACTTAAAAGGCAAGAGCCACATATAGAAAGGAAATATGGATCTGGTGGCTTGCAATGTGGAAGTTTATGATTTTTGGCCTTCCTGAGAAGGCACTGATGTGGCCCAAAAGCTGACCAATACTATCTGTATGCAGCTGAACGCAGGGACTTCAGCTATGCTGGTTGATCAGCTATGACAAGCACTTATTTATTTGCGACAGTGTTTTTTCTGAAGCAGAATCAAGCCAACAAGAGGATATGAAGATGAGATAAACAGAGATGGACAAAAATGAAAATGCTTATCCGCGTGATTAAGAACTAGCTTGTATGACAAAAATACAGAGGCATTTTTTTCTAATACAAATATGCAGCTATATACCTTAATATTTCACATAGTATCATTTATATATTTCAGTGAAGTAATTTTTTTATCAGAAGTATGTGCTTGAGATTGTGTATTGTGTGGCTAAATAAATAGCCATGTATTAAGGGACAACAACTGACCTTCAAAGTAAAACTGACCTTCAAAGACTGCATATGTATAGATCTTGCATTCCTAACATTCATTTTTTCTGATTTCCTCACTTATGTCACAGTTTGGGAAGCCTGACAGGGTACAAATTAATAATTCTAACTGATTTGGAGGGCTCTATCATAGGCTGTAAGCCTCATTTGAATGTGGAGCCTTATTGTTTTAACTTCTCTGTGAAACAATGATGCAATAGCAATATGATAAAACCATAAGTAGATAAGGAGTCTTTCAAAGCTCACAGAAGTGTATTAGGCAACAGATACCTAAGGAAGGTGACAGAGTGGAACCAATCAAGAGACTATCTAAAAAGGCTGAAGCTATAAAAGAAGACTCTCTCCAGTTGTTTAGAATAAAAGAAGAAAAAAATGAGTTGCTGAGAAGATTGTAAAAATAATACTGCATTAAAAAGAAGAAAAGGAAGGATGTTGAATTTTCAAATCAGAAGCTCAGTAATACATTTTTTACAGAAGCAGAAGGGTACATTACACCATGGAAGCCCCATTTGCTGTACTGGTAATATCACACCAGTTATCAAAATGATAGAATGTAGAGGACAAGAAGAGAAGCCTGAATATGAAATAGAAGGTATTAGCTTATTTACAAATGCTTCATACTTTTTGCAATAAGCAAAGAGTCAAAACGTAGTGTCATTTAATAGCGATGTACACTTGAGAAGGTGAAAGAAGAAATTTGCTTTGTGAATCATATAAGCTCTTTGATGTTCTGATTTTGTAACCTTGATGTACTTTCCTTTAACTGAATAAATTCTGATCTATGATCCATGCACAGAGCATAAGACTGAGATTTAATTCTTCCTGCATATGAACAGAATTTATTTACAGAACTTGCCTCTGGACATATTAAAAACTACTGATGGCTTTGATATAAGTTTCCTCAGAATAAGGAGATAAAAAGTTGGGCCTAAAAAGAGTTAAACTGAATCTCTTAGAATCTGTAGGCATATTATGGATATATAAATACTATTTTTCTTTCCAATACTATACTGCAGAAACCGAACCATGTTGTATAAAGCCATAAAGATTGATTAAGCTCTTATTATTTTTAATTGAATAAGTTCAGTATGAATAGAAGCATTACTAGATCAAATCATACGGTCATTTGCATAAGTGTTATAATGGATTACATCGGTAATGTACAGTGGAAAGTCAAGCAGTCTCAGAAAAAGACTAGATTAATTGAAAAGTAAAATTCAGGAATAGTAGACTATTCTTCACAAGGAATGAAGGAAAGGAGGGAGTGAGGAAGGGAGGAAGGGAAGAAGAAAAGGGAAGCAAAAGGAAGGTAGGGTATTACAATCAGGAATGCATAGAATCATTGAATGATTTGGCTTGGAAGGGACCTTAAAGATCATGCAGCTCCAACCCTCCTGCCATGGGCAGGGACACCTCCTACCTCCAGGTTTCTTAAAGCCCTGTCCAGCCTGGCCTTGAGCACTGCCAGGGATGGTGCATTCACAACTTCCCTGGGCAACGTGTTCCAGTGCCCCAGCACCCTCACAGATGAAAATCTCTTCCTGACAACTAATCTAAATCTACCCTCTTTCAGTTTAAAACTGTTGCCCCTTGTCCTATCACTACATGCTCTAGTAAAAAGTCCCTCTCCAGCTTTCTTGCAGGCCTCCTTCATGTACTGGAAGCTGCTCTAAGGTATCCCCAGAGCCTTTTCTTCTCCAGGCTGAACAGGACCAACTCTCTCAGCCTGTCTTCTTATGGGAGGTGCCCCAGCCCTTGATCATCTTTCATGGCCCTTCTCTGGACATGTTCCAGCAGGTACATTTCCTTCTTGTGTTGGGGCTCCAGAGCTGAACACAGTACTCCAGGTGGGGTGTCACAAAAGTGGGGTCTCACCTCCCTCAACCTACTGGACACATTTCTTTTGATGCAGTCCAACACATGGTTGGCTTCCTGGGCTGCAAGGGGTAAATGTTTATGCTAGTCTTATATTTTCCTACTCCCTCAACATACAATAACAAAAGTTGATCAATTGTTATTTAAGTCCCAATCCTGACATTTGTTATGCATGGGCTCACTACTGAATTCATGCACAATAAATTCAGGATCAGCATTATAATGGGTAATTTTTCATTTCTAATCCTGTTATTTCTAGTTATCCATGGTAATTATGTTTCTGTTAGCCACTTAGAATTAGACATGCTTTTCATTTAATTGGACACTGCCAACTCCCTTAGGCCTACAGTGGACTTTGAATTCAATTCCTGTGGTAGCAGTGCAATTGGATTTATTCATGTAATTTTGCCGTTTAAAAGAATCACCCCCTTTAATTATTATAAATTTACAAGGCGTGATCTCCATACATGAGGTGCTAAGCAAGCCTGATATCCATTGATCTACTCATCTGTTTGATTGTGCATGAATGTGATGGTCAAGGACATCTCTTTTAAACGCTAAAAACTATGAATAAAAATTAACAAAGTAGTTTATCAGATTTCAAAGCCTGATCAGTACTCTTTTCTTATGTATTATTTAAATCACCAGTTTTTCAATCACAAGATGCAGATCTCTGAAAACATCATCTAAATACAATCACACAAAAGAAAAAATGTTTCTATTCAAATTTATCTTTTTCTGATTTTTTTCTTTTTTTTTCTTCAACTAATTATTGGCTAAAACACAGCAATGAAAGTTTGGAGTCAAACAGTAAATGTATAGGCAATCTGTTTTAATAGGGAGCTCTGGCAACAGGAACGTTCTCTGTTTATATCAGTTTGGCTTTACATATTTGAAATCAAATTTCCTCTCAGTTTGTTACTGTATTTTTAAATAGCTATTAGGTATTACATACTAGATATTACTTCATAATGCCAGACTATGCCATATCATTGTGCTCCACTGTTTTTTCTAAATGTAGATGCCTATACTGTCACTCTAATTTACCTTAGAATTTACTGTCCCCTAGATATTTCTCTCTTTTATTGCATTTCTAAAGTACAGGCTCTATAGGCTAGTGTATTTTTTGCCCTGTAGCTACTGATACTGAGAACAATATGAGACATATCTCCAGGTCTGGAGACAATAGATTATTTATATCACTGACTTAGAAGTGGTACATTAATAAATAGCACTAGCATTGCAACTGACCATGTAATACTTCTATTTTGGGGGATACATTGCTATCATTCTCCTTACACCATAGTTGATTTATTATATAAAATGTTACTTAAAAATAAACCAAACTACTTCAAATGATACACATACTCAATACAAACATCAATTTAAAAACTGTGTTGCTATTAAGACAGGAATAAAGTAAAATGGTTCACTTAATGATTAACTACTACAGAATAATTAATCTATATTTACTCTGTTCATCTCATATTGGAGTCTTAAACCTGACTCACTATGGTTATCACACAAATAATTTGGCTGAATTCAAAGAAACCAGATTGAAATAATGAAAAAAAAAAAAAGTCACTGTGACATGTGAAATTACAGCTTTCCCACCTTCTTATGTATAGAAAGATAAAAGAGAAGTAAAAAGAAAATCAAGTAAAATATCTCCCTTTAAATTTCTTTTGTCAAACGTGCTAAGATACTGCATGATGGGATATGCTCCCAATAAAATATGTCAGATGAGATGTGCCCAGAGACAGACAAAAAATGTCATACAGCAAGAAGCAAAAACATGATGTGCACTCTCAGCCTTACTTGATTTTCTTTTATAGAAAACATATGTTTCAAAAGAAGTACCTGCATTTGTGATCCAAATTAGAAAACCTCCCTAGGCACCTTCTATTCTGTAGGACTTGATCAATCAGGTGATCTCATATTTCTTCATTTAAGCCACACCTGTCCTATAGTTTATCTGTGAAGTGGCTTTCATAGGCATCTTAGGCAGCTGACAAACTTTGCCCTCCCAGAGGAAATTTGCCAAATCCCTCTACTTAATTATCCTTATAGAATCATAGAATAGTTAGGGTTGGAAAGGACCTCAAGATCATCTAGTTCCAACCCCCCCGCCATGGGCAGGGACACCTCACACTAAACCACGTCACCCAAGGCCCTGTCCAACCTGGCCTTGAACACCATCATGGGTGGAGCTTTCACAACTTCGTTGGGCAACCCATTCCAGTGCCTCACCACCCTTACAGTAAAGAACTTCTTCCTTATATCCAATCTAAACTTCCCCTG
>WYDI02031608.1:51983-63171 GCA_009867235.2 Psittacus erithacus
CTTTCTCAGCCTGTCTTCATACGGGAGGTGCTCCAGTCCCCTGATCATCCTCGTGGCCCTCCTCTGGACTTGTTCCATCAGTTCCATGTCCTTTTCATGTTGAGGACACCAGAACTGCACGCAGTACTCCAAGTGAGGTCTCCTGAGGGCAGAGTGGAGGGGCAGGATCACCTCCTTCGACCTGCTGGTCCCGCTCCTTTTGATGCAGCCCAGGATACAGTTGGCTTTCTGGGCTGCCAGCGTACACTGCCGGCTCATGTTCATTTTCTCATCAACCAACACCCCCAAGTCCTTCTCCTCAAAACCATGAAGCATCCTAAGGAGTTTTAGTAGACTGATTCGATTGACATTTTCTCATCTTGAGATGTATGAGAAATACCACATCATATGTCAAATCACCTCTGGTTAAATGCCATACTGAAACTTTATTTTTTGTTTGTTGCTTATGTTTCAAAAGAAACATAACACAGAAAAGCAAAACCTGATACTATTCTAGTATTTTTTATACATGTATAATATGTTATGTTATCAGAAAATTATGCCAAAAGAAGGAGGAGCAGAATATATTAAAATTTAAATTAGTAGCATTTCAAGAGAAAATAATTACTTTTGAGGCTGACTTAAATTTAAATGTAAAGTTTCTTTTCTCAAAAATAGAATGCAGGACAAGTCCACAGGTTCATTTTAACATTCATTCAGTATTTATTTGGACAAACTTCTACTCTCTCTAATTATGATGATGCTTAAAGGCCAAATGCAAGGTTAAAGACCCAGTTTTCTTAGTACCTTTGAAGTAGGTTGTTAGATTTATAAGAGAGAAAGGGCACTTAATTTGCAAACTGCAAGAAGTCATCAGGTATTTAAAGTAATGCCCCATTCATTACGGAGATCAATACTTGCTCAACAGCCAACACACCTGTTTTTCTCTTGTCTTTAGGTGAAAAGTGTGCCTCCAAAGTCACCAAAACCAGACTCTCAGAGACAATAATCTGGGTCCTTCTGAAGCAGTCTGGCCTTGTTGTCAGTCTCTCTCTTTCTCATCTTGATGGTATCTAGTTGCAGGAGCTTTGCTAATTTCATCTTTGGTCTTAGTATATGGGGGGAAGGCTAAGTGCAAGCTGATTCTAAATGAGAATTGGAACATTTAAAGTAATAGAGACAGTCATGATGTCAATGGCCTTACTCCTTCCCCCTCACATCTTCAATCAAACACATCTTATGGTCAAGAGATAGAGAAAAGAGCATTTTTATCTTATTTTAGACTTGCAAGATGAAGGAAAAGGAAGGTCAAGTAAATTGCCTAAGTTTGTATGAGAAGTTTGTAACAGACTTTCAGGATTGGAGCTCGTTGGTTAAATTTAATGGAATCTTGAAGTCAATCTGTTTAAAAAAACAAGAATATTGACACTTTACTTAAGATATGTTAGGTGCTTCTCAAAATATAGAATACTGTACTAAGCTTGATGTCCCTCAGTTTGGTTTATGTATTACAACTGAAACCAGCAGCAGCAGCCAGAAGCTTTGTGCTCCGTATTGTGTTACAGTTAAGACATGCAACTCCAGGTTTCAATAGTAAACTGAGATCAAGTAATCATCTGAAATAAGAATAGGAGTGCCTGGTACTTGTCCCAGTAAAATGATGCCCCCTTTGTGGCCATTCTCAAGAAATGGAAAATGCTAATTTTTTTCAAACTATTGCAATAACGGCAGTCTTGTGTGTGAATAGGGAAATTGAAGGGGTAAATGAAGTAACAGTCAGTCTTTGGACAAACAGCAAGACCTGGTCTGGCATAACAAAATCTTTGTTTTTTCTAGTCAGGCTGATGAAGTGTAATAAAAATTCAGTGGCTAATGGTGATTTTCCCATAAACATAACTAAGTTTTAGATTGAGTCAAAGGAATTGTTTCAGTAAATGTTGATAAAAGCTCTGAAAAGTAGCAGTAAGTGCTAGGCAGATTATCCATGGATGGCTGGATGTTTCCAAGGTAACAGAGCTATCGTGTCTTGAAGGGCGTTATTCAGGTCTAACAATGCAAAATAGCATGAACAGAAATCACTGCTGGCAGAGTTCAATCTCTCCATGCATATATCCTTTCTAGTATACACAGATTCTGTATTTCTTACATCATGGAGCTTTCTTCCTGCAGCTCTTCCATTTCAATCATGGCACATTTAATACTGAGGTCCACAATGGACACCAGACTGTGTATATCTGAAATGTTTTACTGGTTTTCTGCAAATGTAGAAGGGCAAAGAAGATGCAGAGCTTTCTTCATTTTCTAACCTGCTGGTAACACAGACAGGTCAGCCCATGTACATGAAAGCAGCTTAAAAGTACGGTAATTTGTGTGTAGCAAATTTCTGCTTCTAAAAAGGGAAGAGGCCAGAGTATAGAGGAAAAGATGGGAAGGAGTGGGATAACTGTGCATCAGATGTATATTATTTTCTTCAAAAAAAAAGTTTGTATAGTTAAGAACAAAAGAAACAGGTAAAACTGCATTATGCATGTGCCGTAAATTAGGGAAAGGGAAAAGTTATGAAAAAGTAGGAAAAGTTTTTTAAAATTGCTTCTGTTTTCTTAATCTAACACAAGAGAAGGCTTCCCACCTGGAGCTAGGCTTCCACATATGGAAGAACTTCAGCTTTGTGAAAACATTAGCTTTGTTTCATCAGCCTCACATCAGCTAATTTATAACTTAGCTGTAACACCAGTGTCTGGCGATAAATCCTCCTGATAAACATATGGTGACAAAATATTCCCATGGCTAAACTTCTAACATTTCTGTGCCCTTTCACATTGGGACTCCACTGAAATCGTTTCATTAAATAAGTCTAAAGATACTGTCCTTTTCAAAATACCTGTTCTAGGAAGAACACGAGGAGTGTGGTGGGAAAAACTGGTAAGGTGAATATAGAAAGTTAGAGGAGATATGGATTGCTTTCTACTATTCCTTTGTCACAAACCTCATTGAAATTAACACAGTGAAAAGGTTTAGCCTGAGAGGAACTGGTGAATCTTTTTCTTTCCATAAGATTCAAAGTATTTGCACAGATCAAAGTATTCATTTTTCTGATAGATCTTTTATTTTTGAGTTAGTAGTTTAATAATATGCAACAAATTATCATTTTCAAGCTTAAATTAAATACAGAGAGGGGAAAAAAGCGATATGAATTTTTTTACTGATTTTTTGGGGCAGCTTTGTCACATGTGCTGAATTTTTGAATAAAGATGCTTGGTGGTAGGCTTTCAAACTGTCCATGTAAATGTTGGAGGGCTTTTTATTGCTTAAGTCAAATTGCCTGTTCACAGTCTAGGATACAAAAACAATCTATTGAAAAAAAATTTTATTGTTTTTCATGCATTATTGTTACATTATTTAAAAAAATTGTCCTATTTTAAAAGTCAGGTATATTAGGCATGACAAAGACATATTTACTGTGAGCAATTATAAGTGTATATTTTAATATGAAGAAAAGTTTCTTAACTACAATCAAAGAAATATATTTTGTAAACTCACCAGAATAAGGAAAATGTGGCATAGAAAAATAGAATATGCGCAAGTCAGTTACAGACAGAGAGGGAAAAATAAAAAAGTATAGTATTTCTGGGTCATTCATCTAAAATAGTTTTCATAATGTAGCCAAAGGGCTAAAGGAAACTGGACATCAGTTCTGAGCAAGAAAATTCAGTAACAAAAGATATTCAGTAACAAAAGATATTCAGTAACAAGAAAAATTTCATGGACTTGTTCTGTAACCTTACATTGGTAATAAATGCATTTTAAAAAGAAATCGGGACTTTGGACTTTGCTTTTATGGGGTTAGAAGATATTTAAATCCCTACTATTTAATATTTTGGTTTGTATTTACGGCACACAAAAAACCAAAACGCTCTTATTGTTCCTGGATCACAAAGGTCCCTAAAGAGAAGTATGCTTGTCTGTAAGAGAACCTTAGAGAGGTAAAAAATGACAGCTGGAATCACTGAATTCCTAATAAAAAATGTCAGATGTTTGTAAATTCTTTATCTTGTTACGTATGCTGTTCTTTATGCAATACTGTGGCAGTCATTATCTGTAAATATGGCCATGACTTTTATTTTTTATTTCTTTATCTATCCATAGAATGCCATCCTTTGGCAGAGTCAAAGTGAAAGGTGATACAGGTAGCTAAGAAAGTCAATAAACAGAAATTCATGCCAGGTGCTTTTCCTTTCTTTATTTCTGACACTATCCTGCATTTATTTTCCTTCTCCTGTAAAAGGAAAACTAGCTGATTTGCTTAACAGTTATAGTACACTTCAACTACCAGAATCTGTAAACAATACTGAAAAAAGTAGAGGTCATAACTGCTTGTTTGTTATAGTGGCTTTGCTCAAGAATTACAGAAGCCTCCATTATTTTTTTTCTGTTTTGTTTTTCTCTCTGGATGAAGCATTAAGTTGTTAATGTCTTCACTTGTATTCCGATAACCACCCCATTAGTATCAATCCTCAAAGCTAATTTTGAATTTTTTTTTACATATACATGTAATTATATTGTTGTACTGATTTCTTTTTAAATCAAGTGAAGGGCTCAAATAAAGCTTCTGGAAAGTGTCTGATAGCAAAAGTATTGCTTAACACTTAAAGCATTATAATTTTAATATAGAAAGATGAAGACAAGAAAACATAATACTTATTTTCATAAGAAGCAAAAAGATAGTGTATTGTTTAATGTGTATTTCATGAAAAACCAGTAACAATTCATAGGATACTAAAGCATGGAGTATATTGATATGGTCTCATGTAATATTTTATATTAAAAATGTTGAGAGGCAGTTATAAGGAAGTAATTTATCATGTATTCCATCAGCTTTCTTATACAGCAGTATTATTATGTGTAATATGTCACTTACACAGTGAGTAGGCTCCACAAAAGTGGCAAAGCTTTGAGGGGTCCTAGTTTTTGAAAACACTGACAATCTGAACAAGACGCGTCAGCCTTTATCATTAATCCTCCCTTTGAGAGATGCAAAAGTTCAGCTCACATGTTGTTCATTCTGAATACTTGCAACAGAGCTACCGTTACACTGTAGGTGGCAAAACTCCCATTATTATTATCACAGCAGGGCTTTGAATGGAAATGTTCTTTCTACCCCACAAAGCACAAGAATGGCAAAAATTTTTTAGGCTGTGAAGGAAACTTATATTTCTTAAACTATTTTATGCTTTTATCTCTTAAAAAAACCCAGTAATATGCCAAATTTTAGCTTTTCTTACAGAAGTCAACACATACAGTAAGCAGAAGCAAAAAAAGAGGGAACATAAAGAGAATTATATGCCTTCTTGTCACTGCTCTGAACAAAGAAAAACACAAGCTATAGCTGATATGAAACAAGATTTAATTTGCGTTTAATTAGCAAGTTGAGAAGCACAGACTTCCATCTGTTCTGCTGGGGGCTGCAATAAATACTGTTCCTTGGATTTGTGGGTCTACAAACAAGATCATTCTACTTCAACACCTGCTTTGCAAGGACAGATGCTTATTTTTTTTTTTTTAGCACGTATTCTCCACCATTACTGTTTTCTACACAACAACTTCTTTAAATGTTTTCAAAACTACATTGAAGAAAGTGATTTACCTACTAACTTGGGAGAAAAACCTAGATAATGACACTGATCAACTTTTCTTTTGTCTAATGGCATCTTCAGAAGAAACCTTTCACCTACAGCTTCAATGTATGAATCATTTGATACTGTGGCAGATCCTGTTCAGTTTTTAAGCATTTTCAAGATGCATGATTTTTATATGGCAATAAACTGTATTTGTACAGTTTGTATAGCTACAGATCTTGCTATATGTCTGATTTGCCCCTGAAGTGAGTCTTCAAGTGCTGCCACTTCACGCTGAAGGCAAAGACTATATTTTTACCTACAAACCCCCTGCATTTCCTTCTGTCTTACATGGGTTTCAGATAGTTTTGGCTTTAAGGAAGGGAGGTTTGTAGCTGAGTGATATTTGGAAAGATAAATTCCACAGAACCTCTTTTGACAAGGAGTTGCATTTTTTTGTCCCTCTGAAAGTCATCCTTGACTAACAGACTGTGGCACCTTCTGCACCAAATGCTCAACTAGCAAATCCTAAAAAATTCCATTCAGAACAGCCTGCTTGAAATACAGGACTTTAAAAATGTCTGAGATACTGAGAAAAGAGTCAACATAAATAATAATAAAAAAAAAAGACAAAGAATATATTTTCTTATCTAAAGTATCACCAGGCCTATATAGTGACAGACTGAAAATCTGGGGTCCATGTAACTAATGTAGCTTTATACTCTGTGATAGCCACTAAGCAATTCTCCTTCTATTTCTAGACAATAACTTCTTTACTAATTCATTGTTCCTCGATTCAGTAGTCCTTAGACCCTGCTGCTATACAAAGCTGGTTTCTGTAGAGCAGTCATTGCTTCCTAGACCTAGCAAAATATTTTACAGACAGCTGCATATCTAAAGCTATTCATTGGTTTGCTACAATCTGCCTAACTACACTGCTTTAGAACCAAAACATTAAAGATTTCAAGAATCTAGTAGATCCAGACATGTATTACTTTAATATTCAGGTCACAGCATTCATAAGCTGCTGTAGATCACTATGACCATCTCAGATGGCTTGAAATAGTGAAAAAAAGCTGAAGTTCTTTGGTCTTTCAAGTTCTACTTAAGGAAAAGCTTACTTTTCAGAGCCAGAGAACAAAAATCCATCTTCCTATGATGATTTTCAGTAAAACAGAACAGCAGAGAAGAGCAAACTGGGATAGATTTTAACCTTCAGCCATACTGCATGGCAAAATCTACAATTATTTTTGCACTTTTACTACAATTATAATTGCACTGTAATAAGACAGATAATGTTCATTTTCCGTAATCAAACAGCTCCATATACATTGTTTTTTCAATGATGATTGGTACTTGAATTCTGCAGAAATATCTCTCTTTATTGCTTTAGAAAAGTTAAGAATTCTATTGAATTTCAGCAATAATATGTCTAATTTTTGTTCTTACAAACCTGAATTTATTATTTTTTACCAAGCTGGTTTCATTTTACCTAGATTTGACGTCTGATGTCAAGATTAGACAAAACGTACAAAAAATTATTAAGTTTTCCCTTATATTCTCTGACTTCTTAAAATAACCTCCTAGTTCCTCTGGTTTTATTCAAAAATAACTATATACCATTTAAAAGGGCTGACAATTTCAATATATGGCTCTTACAAAGCATACTATATCATTAAGTCAAGATTGATCTCTTGATATGTAAACTTTGACATAATTGATTTTGCTTTGCTCTCAGTTCTTGACAGATAGGGTTATATCAAAGCTATTTAAAATATTAAACAGACAGAAATTTCCTTCAGCAGTGTAAGCAAAGTAAACATATTGTGGAACGAGTATTCAAATTTGAAAGCACAGCCAATTCTACTACAGATGTAAGTAAACAGTATTTTTAGGTGTGTTCTTTAAAGAAAGATAGATCTAAAAACCCAAACTATATCTGTTCTTCACAGAAAACCCCACTCTTATCATGGTTATATACATAGCATTGGATATAAAAATCAGTGAATGGTGTTTATTTCAGTAGCACAAAGTCATTTTTCCATGTCTATATCATATTCTCTAATGTTAGGCAAGAAAAAGTCTGACAACCACACATCAAACCTTGCTATAAGCTAATCTTCACCCATTTTTTTCAGAAGGTGACTGGAATACACATCTTGCATATTCAGATTTGCTTTCCTCCAAATTAGTGTACATTGAATAGAAACTAATTTTCATCAATAACCTACTCCTCAAATTTTCAAAATGTAAGAATATGAGCTAAGTTTAAGAACAAAAACAAATGTTCACTCTTAAGCCTCTGGGTACTGAAGGTAAGTTTGATTTTACCAGAAATCAGCACATAAAAATCAATGATAACCCTCCTCAGCTGCCTTCAAAATCCTAGAAACAGGTACTTTCGGAATAGTTTATATTTTACATGGTAGACAGAAGAGAATTGGTGAAATTGCAAGTAGGTTTAATAGTCTGGATAGAGCTTCACAGTACAGATACAGAATATCAAGCGAGGTGAACCTTGCCCTGGAAGTAAAGGTAAAAAGTTTACATTAGAAAGATGAGTCCTCAAAGGACCCCAAAACACAGACAAATGGAAGGAATCTGTATTTCCCTTGACTTCTAATCCAAATTTGTTTCTGAGAAAAAATAGAATTATACCTTCACTTCGCAAAAAATGTTCCTTAGCTTGCTCATCCATTTATAAAAATTGTACATATAACTGGAATTATTTTAGCTCTCACACATCATGCACCAAGACACACAGACACTGCGAAGAAAATAATGACTGCAAAAAGCCTGCTAGCATTCTCCTGGTCAGATAAATTCACAGATGAGTTTGAAGAATCTTAAATCTTAGTTTAGGAAAAATCTCCAGGGCTGTTAATTAAGCCCTGTCAGGAAGTAATATAACACTGTTATTTGAAAGAAATTAAGTAGAAGAAAATAATGGGTTTGACTTTCCATTTTTACAATGGTTTCACACAAATGTGAGGTGAATATTCAGAGCTAACATGCTGGGGTTTCCCAAATATGCAGAACATATGGAATGAATATGTTTTTATTATTCCTTCAGTAGATTATACCATCCATTCATAGCAAACTGTATATTCAGCTGCTATCTGAATGTGTATTTTTGTCATGTTCACTAAGATGTTAAAAGAACTGTAGCTATATCAGAGCTGTAATTGGAATAAAAGGAGACTAAATGGTGATAAAGCAGCTGGTACACGAAATGAGTGGGACTTAAATTTGAAAATATTCCTATCCTTTTTTGTGCAAGAAAGAAATGCAATCCAATTTGTGACTCGAATCTTGCATACTGCAGCTGCCACAGGAAAGTTTCCAGCATATTCTGCAACCATGCTGAGTCCTTGCTTATTCTTCTCAAGTTCTAAATGAATTCTCATTGCCTCCTTGGTAAAATCCTCTCTTAAATAAAATCAATTAATGTCCCTAAATTTTTTCTGTTACAAGAATGGTGATCTTCAAAAGACCTAATGCTATCCTTTTGCTCAACTGCAGACACCTAGGAGATTTGTTAAATTTTTGTTTGCTGAATTACCAGGGATGATTTCATAAATGCTGACTTGACAAAAGCAGATGCACTTGATCTTGTATTTACAGAAGGAACTGTGTGGTCCAATATACTTAATTCCCTTGTTCTGGCTACTTTTGGGGATAAAAGATAAATGTGATTTTCAAGTCTTACAGGCACTAAATTGTATACTTAATCCAAATTTTCTCTTTGAGGCTTAATTGTGGATTTAGACTTGGATATAATGGTATTCCTACATTTTAAGTGAAAGCTGTGAGCCAAAATGAGGGTCATGCCAATATCTCTTTGTGCATCTGACCCTCAGCTCTTCACCTCACAGCTTTAAAATTCACTTTTCATTGGTGGGTGACCAACTAATAGATTTTTTTCCCTGGAACTGAGATCAAGTACTCCAAAGCAGTTTTCTGAAATCTGGTATTCTATGAATACCACAGAAAAGAAACATGAGAACATGTGTGAACTATCCACCTCTACTATATGCTGACTTTCCCCAGCTTCCTTGAGGCTAGAAGTCTCCAAGAGGTAAAAGTCTTAAGGTGAAGCTCATATCATTCACATAATAAATGGGAATGATAAGAAATAATTGCCTTGACAGTCAATTCTATTCTGGAAAAATGGAAAGTAAGCTATCTCTCTCTGATCACCAGGTTTTCTTTGCAGTCTTACCCAGCAGTATCCTGAAAGCAGTCAAAAAGCTGAGGAATACAGAAACTCTATTTGAAGAGCTTCAAACTAGTCACACAGTGTGGAAAACAGATCTTGAACTATGCAAACATTTTACATATATCATATTCCCACCCACAGGATTAGGCGGCTGATAGAGTCTGGCATACAAGGCTAAGCTCCTTTGCTGGACTCTATTCCTGTGACATATCAGACACTTCAGTTGCACTTCCACCAGGACATTCCAATTTTATTTGTGTATTGTTTTACCCAGAGGCCACACAATAAGCCTTTTGCTGACTGCATCTGTGCAAAGCAAGACTAGATTGCCATACCCTCAAATTAGTCTGGAAAAACACAAAAAATTTTTAATAGTATCAGTAATTAGATAATACTCAACAACTGGTGTGACAACTAATGACTGCTATCTAGCTACAAGGGTTCATGCTTTCTCAGAGATAATTTTAAACTCTGACTGCTGAAATCCCTCAAAATTACCAAAAAACCCCAACTCTTAGGAATACTCATAAGAATTCTTTTAGTGCTACAAAGATTTCTGATATCCTGTCATTTATATCAGATTCCAAAGTGCTATTTTTTCATAGTGAAATATATTTATTTACGCACACATGCATGTATTCAAATTCATGCATATATATTTATTTTATATAATATTTCTAGGGAAAAATATTGAAAAAGTGACTGCAGAAGTAATGACATAAGAAAGATTTCTCAAGTGCATTTCTCAAATTTTGATGGGCAAAGCTTTATCAAAACATTTCAGAATAAATGTCAGAAAAAGATAAATCTTCTATAATATCAAGTCACAAACATGCTGGAAGTACAGTCTACATCATAGAGTTTACATTAAAATAATAATAAAAAAAATTATATATTTTAAAAAAGTCAATGTTCTTGAAAGCATAAATAGATTAATTTACTACTGACCCAGAAACTGCTCCAAAACGTGTGTTGAATTTTTACAACATCACTATGGTACTTCAGAAAAACACCTTTAAAAAATTAAAATAGCAGACAAGTTGTCGTGGTTTAAGCCAAGCCGTAAATCAGCCACGCAGTCTCTCACTCACTCCTCCCCTTCCTCCCTCAGCTCCCAGAGGGATGGGGAGGAGAATTGAAAGAATACAACTCCCACAGGTTGAGATAAAAACAGTTCACTAACTAAGGTATAACACATACCACTGCTGCTACCAGCAATAATAACAATGACAAAGGAAATAACAAGACGAGAGAATACAACTGCTCGCCACAGAGCCCAACTGAGCAGAGAGCTAGCTCTTCCGGGTAACTGCTCCCAGTTACATCCTGGGCATGACGTGCTGTGGTATGGAATACCTCTTTGGCTAGTTTGGGT